>OZ016505.1:13014337-13069337 GCA_963966595.1 Physocephala rufipes | reverse complement strand
AACTCGAACGAGCTCCCCAATTCATACTTGGTTGTTTGTGGTGTTGAGGGAGCAGTAGCGTGAGGACAGTGTATGCTCTTTTCCGCGCGTGTGTGTGTATGTGGCGTGCTGAGTGTGTGTATGTGTGTGCCTGGTATATCATTGCCTGCGTGAGATTGTTTGCTCGGGTGAGTGTGTATGGAATGAAGCTCGCCTCGGCTTCGCTGTTCGCGTTTTGGTGAATTTGAGCCTTTGTTATTTCATTTAGATTTTTTTATTCTCGTTTATACAGTTTTTCTTCTTCAATTTTTTTGCATTATACTCAATTTTCATCATCGACATCATCCGCGGCGTACATTATATTGTGCTGTGCGCCTTGCCATGATTTCTACAATCGGTTGATGGGTGTCGGGAAGGGGATCCAGATGACAAGAGGGTCGCCTTGTCCGCGGTGTACTCTGTTTGTTGTAACAATTGTTGTTGTTGTTGTTGTTAACGTTGTTGGTGTTTGTTCAGGGAATTGCCACCGCCATCGACTGGTCGTTGTTGGAATTTGTTTTGTTGTTTCTTCTTCATCTATTTCTACTTCTTTTATTATTATTATTATTGATGGCCGTCGTTTTGTTGTAGGTAGTTATTATTACTGTCGTTATACTTGTTGTTGTTGATGATGTTGCGTTGTATTGTTCTTGTTTTTGCTGTTGCTGCTGTTAGTTTCATTGCATTTTGTTTTTTTTAAATGCCTTAAACTCTTTCTTTTTAAAGTTGATTTCGTACTGGTTTCTCAATTAATTTTTATACCCTACACCCGAAGGTTGAAGAGTATTTAAATTTGTATTCCCATTTGTAGCGCATTAAAAGAGACGTGGTAGGTGTAGAAAAGCCTATATATATTCCTGCTCAGACCAAACTAAGCGGTATTGAAAATATTCAAACAATTGTCGAAATAGGACAAGTCCGCGTCTAATTTAAAAAAGGGTTGGTTTAAGAAATGAAGACGAAATTTTGTTTGAAATTGTAAAATAACATTATAGAAAATAGGCTTGGCCCGCTAGCTAACACAGAAGCTAGCGATATCTCGTAAACAGATGGCGATACTTAAAAGACATTATGGGAATTATGAAAAATGACCGTTTAAAAGATATTGATTATTGGATTTAAGTTATAAATTTGTGTTACGAGTGTAGAGTATAAGCGCATCAGTTAGGGTGATCGGGTTAGCGTTCTTACTTGCTTTATTTTTTTTTCATTTCATTGTTTTTTTCGTTATTTATTTTATAAATTTTCTTATTCTGCCACGCACTGATAATCGACAAGAGAATATAGTTAAATCAGAAAACAGAAGAAACTTCACTGAAAATTTTTTGCTGCCCTTCCAGTGTAAAATCTGGTTTAGTGCTGTCTCTGGAGTGCGATACATTTACAGCTTTTCGGTAATTTTTATGAGTCGTTATTTATCCATCCGTCATAAACTGATGTGTATCAGACATTTTAGCTTAAATAAATTAATATTTAATAATATTTGCGTGAAAATATTTGAGTAGCGCAAATAACGAACATTGAAAGGCGATGCGTGGAATATAATAAGAATAACTAATCTTATGTGGGATAATGAGTGCTATACGAACACACGAAAATAGTCTAATAATCTATCAGTAAAAAGTGGATAAAGCTACGTCTGACTTCCCCAAAAGGTGATTTTGTGATAGTTTCAATATTTGATCATTGCAATCTTTATACCCATAAGGCTAGTAGTGTTTAAAGAGGGCTAATGTTTCATAATAAAACTATCGAGCTAGCCACTTTCTGCGAAATCTAGTCCCCTTTAATTGCATTATTGTTTTATCGTTTAGTTTAATCATTGTTTGAAAGAAAGGTAAGAATTCGGGATATAAGAATTTCTTCCTTGCCAATGCGTCTTGCAATGCAAAAGTAGAGAAAGTATGTTCGTTAGAGAAGGGATGTGGTATACGGTATAATTACTCGAAACGTTGTGGAGAGTTTCTATAAAATGATCTGAGTTGGTATTTAATCTGATTAGCCTCAATGTCAATTTTTCTTTATGTTTGGACGTATTACTGCATAAATTTCAAATCATTTTCACTGAACAATATTTCGTTTCTTGCGAGCCACATTGTGATCATTGATGATCGAAGAAGATCTATGATATCTGGAAACACATTTTATTTAATTTTAACGAAATATCAAACTTTTGCAAACATTTGAGTTTGTTGACATCAAACGTCTTAGAAAAAAAAAACAGTTTTTTAATTAAATAAATTAGTCTTTTTCGAATAATTTTATAATTTTAATTGCATCGGACTTTTTCATACTACTGATATGAAAGTTCGATGTGCCACACACTCTCCCGCCTTTTCTCTCATTTCATTGGCACGCAAATTATTTACTTTTGATAGATTTGCCTGTCCAGATAACTTTATGTAATATAGCCATCATTCAGGTTCTGCTTTAACAATAACAACTACAACAATATCACTATCTATATCTTTCATATAAATTTATTGCTCACATTTTGGTAAAACCAATTGAAGAACCAAAGAGTGACCATAAAAACTGGCGAAGGTAAGAAGGTGTGTATGCGATTACGTATACATATCCATTATAGAAATGGACTACATACCATCAGTCAAAATGAGAGCCGTCAACCATCGAAGACATTCAATACTGGCTGCTGGTATATCCGCCACTCCCCACAGACGCAGTCAGTGGTGGTGCTGCTTGTGAGTATTGGTCGAAAAAAACAATGTCCAATATTCAATATCCGACGAATAGGGAGTTATAATGTTTGCGTTGATGTCTGCGAGATAGTAAAGAGTTCAATCCAGCATCATGTTCTTTAATTCGTCGCGATGTGGTGGATATTATTATACCCTGCACTCGAAGAGTTACGTCTCATAAATTTGTTCCTCCATTTGCAACGCATTAAAGAAGACATAACAGGTATGGAAAAGTATATATTCTGATTCAGATTAATCTGAGTTGTTTTAGTTGTACTACGTCTTGTCCGCCTATCTGTAAGTCTGCATGCCTATGTCTTTGTCTGTCTGTCTGTCTGTCTGTCTGTCTGTCTGCCAGCCTCTCTGTCAGCCTTTCTATCTGCATGTCTGTTTGTCTGTCTATCTACAGTCAGTCTGCCTGTCTGTTTATCCACCTGTTTCTCTGTCTGTCTGTCTCTCTGTCTGGCTGTGTGTCTCTGCTGTGTGTCTCCCTGTCTGTCTGTGTCTACTTGTCAGTCAGTCTGCCCGTCTATTTGTCCGCCTGCCTCTGTGTCTGTATCTCTGTCTCTTTGTCTGTCTGTCTCTCTATTTGTGTCTTTATCTGGGTGTCTCTCTATCTATCCTTCTCTACTTACCTCTATCTCTCTGTCTGTCTGGCTGTCTATCTGTCTGCCTATCTGTCAGTCAGTCTGTCTGTCTGTGTGTGTGCCTGTTTATCTCTTTGTCTGCCGATCTATTTGTCTCTGTCTGTCTGCCCGCCTGTCTGTCCCGACGAAGCACGATTACATGAGAACGTAATACAGATATTCGCGTTGAAATTTGGCACACATATTTGTTACTATAAGCTATTCTGTATTGATGATACTTTATAATATCTAATATTAATATATCCATACGTGTAGAAACACCTTCAGCGTTTGTAGACGGAATTGGATGACAACATTAAATTGATGCGGCCCGCTTAGCAAAACCACAATTATAAAGCAGACCGCATCATAGGTGAATGAGTCAAGATATCGTCATGAAATATAGCATGAATATTTTTTATTATTATAAATGGTTCCGTGTTGAAAATGGGCAAAAAATCCGCCTTAATGCCACACTTACTTTTAATGAAATAAAATCGTAAAACTTCATTTTTCAGTCTACTGAAATTTTGGCCGAGGTTGGCCAGCGTTGGAAACTAAATCTAAAAAAATGGCCGAGTCACGCCTATTATTGTACTATACCGTATGTGGATCCTTTTTGAGAAGTTATGTTGAAAATTTGTCAGCGATCAAACTATAAATTACTATAACGGATGTAGGGTATATAAAATACTTCAGGCAGACCGAAGGTTATTTTTTTACGTGTAATTTTTGTTGTGTCGCGATGCAATATAGAATTCAGTCCATCCAATATGGTGTCTTTGCTTCTAGATTTCTTCCAACATTTGTAGAAAAAATCGAATTCTGATGGAAGTTCAATGAACCGTGAATTGTCCCTCAAAGTAAAAATCGAAAGCGGCGGTAAATCCTAAAATAAACATTTTCTCGCTTTTGATAGTAATATGCATTACAATTTTATTGATTTATAATAATAAGAAAGTAATTTTTACTGTTTTCTTGAATAAAATAATGAATAATTTACGCCATTGGTTGAAGCATCATCGACCGCAATATTGCCATCCCCCTGTTTCACCTCATTGATTGGAATCGGTTAACGTAGCTGGCCTATGTCCAGCTGAATAAAGTGGTTTGAGCTTCAATTTATATCTCTCGATTCTTAGCAAAATGCTTTCGTAATGCATTCGAATTTATTCGCATGAGCATGATTTGGGTTTAGATGCGGCGTTGATTCGTTTCGATTGAACTCGTAGATGTCGGGTGCTCTTGACGTCGATACTTCTCTTTCCTCTGCGCCGGTTTCATTTTGCATTTATCTTGTTTTAAACTCCGCGGTATTTGAGATAGAGTTCCCTCTTGGTTCTGTCTCTTCGTCGAAATCATCTCATATGCTGTTTTCACGTATGAGGATGACTTATTTTGTATTCTCACACACAATATCTTGGACTTGACACTCTCCATTCTCTCTCACTCTCTTTCCTCTCTTTCTCTCCCATTCAATAATTAACGCTTGCCCTTTGAATAAACGGTTGGGTACAGTGACAGTGACAACAGTAGTGACAGAGCCACAGCACTAAATAGGATAGATACACATTTTATGTGGTAGAAATTCATTCAAACTAGTCGTCGTTATGAATAATCAATGAATGATATTGCTGAAGGGTAGAGGGAGAAGCAGAAAAGGAAGAAGGTGAGTTTCGTTTGTTGCCGCATTTACAAGGGAGAAGGAAGATGAATTTGTTGTTGGCTCTTCTAAGTTGTTTTGTCATTAATTAAATCAAATGTAAAAAAATGCAAAGTTAGGGCGCTGATTGTCATTTCTCCATTCCACGGTGGCTGATTTTCATGTTGATGATCTGAGCAAACGACAGAAATTATTTCATCCGAAGGAGCTTGTGAGAGTCTGAACAATTGCTGCTTTTGCCATTATAGTTGATGGTGCGATTATGACAGCAATAATTTTGAGAACAGTGCAGACATATTGCTCTCTAGCACCTGGCCCCTCGTTCGGTTTCAGTTACTGGAAGGAAGTTTTTCTATCCCGGGCGGTTCTCTGTTAGGCGACATCTATTTGTTTGATTGAGACGCGTATTGTGATGTAGTCATTGATTTCGTTATGTGAGTTATTGCGAATTTTAATCGATATATATCGAAAAATCAAATGAGGCAGTTTCGCAAAGGCCCTTTCCAAAAGATATGGTTTGTGAACGACGCTATCAAATAGCGCCAAACCGTAGTACTGTTGGATGGAGACGAAAAGAAAAACAAAGACGGGCAGGTGATTCACAACTCAATACCTCCACGGTTTGTAGCCGTACCTACAGCATCTATGCGATCGTCTTCCGGTTGCCTCAAATTTGTTTTGATCCGCTTCAGTGGCTTCGTTCGTTTCGTGTGCTCTTAAATCGGCTAAAATTACATGATTCATATTTTTATTTTTTATAATTAAATGCGGTTTATAGTTGAAATGAAAACCTTTCCAAACTGACGTTTCAACTCATTGATGTCAAAATGCAAGAGTTTTGAAATATCAAAAACCGGAAACCGGGAAGCAAGTATGATGACGATTTATAGAGAAATTTAATAAAGTTTTTAAATTAATGAATTGAATTGAGTTGAATTCAATGGAATCGTATTAACTAGGTTTTAATCAAGTAAGCAACATTTCATGGAAAAACACCAACGATCGTTTCTCCTCACTTTGAACGTGTGCAGATCATCTTGGTGAAGAGTTTTTTCTTTATCGCTAAGAGTGGCCAACCAACTTATTCGTTCGTTCGTCAAAAAACAACAACTTATTTTTCGACGAATTCCGTTTCCCGCCTCTGTGCCTGACCGACGTGTGTATTTAGTCATCTTCAGTCTTTCGTCGGCAGTCATTTTCAGTAAGTATTTCCTGTCGTGGCCGCAAAAGCAACAGTCTAAAAACCTCGTTTGTATTCTCTACACAAAATGCAACGCATTGTTCTCTTTAATATCTTTTCGTTATTTTTAAATTGAGAACTCGTTGGATCGCACGTAAATATACAAACCCAATAACAATAAACAACAACAACATATTGAGCTCTCTTTAAAAAAAAGGAAAATAATCAAAAATTGTTCAATTTGTGTGCTTCAAATGGAATTCAGAAACTTATATTTATTATCTTCAGTGGCTTGGCCAGCCGTACGTTATTATCTTTACCTCATGAATAAGATGTGATTCGCAGCACACCAACAATCCCGCATTATATCGTGGCGTAATCTGATATTGAGCATTAGCTCCATGGATAGCCGGATGGATGAGTGACTGATGATGTAACTGAATATCTGGATCGGCTGAAAATCTCTAAAGCGATATGAGCTTAGCTTTATGACCGTTTATTTCATCGGTCGGACAGTTCGTTCATTCGTTGTTTAGTGGATTTTTGTATGTCGTTTGGTCCTCTCTTTTAACATGTACAAAACATGACATGATAGGTTTCGTATTCTCCTTTCTTTTAGAAGAATATAGTTAGTTTACTGATCTTCATCTTTAATATTTTTGCAAGAAGAGAAATAATGGTGAATTTTTCGCGTTAGAAAAATCTCCGTTATTATTGTCAAAGTGATATCTACCAGTGATGAAGTTCCACTGACTTGCTTGGGGGACATTCGTAATGCTGCTTCGTTTCGTTCTGTCATTCGAGAATATGTCATTTTGTTCCATTATATCCCACTATCTTAAGATATGCACTCATGGTACAGCTGCCAGTGTTTGATGTTGTACCTATGTGCGTGTGTGTGTGCCCTCACCCCTATCTGCAATTTAATTTTCTTCTTGCCTTTTTGCATGTATGCCGAACAAATCGAATAATTTATCTCATAGATACAACTTGTGTATTGTATGCTGCGCTGTTAGTACTATTATGCCTCTCCTGGCTGAATGCTTTTTGGTTATTCTTTTGGTTTTTCTTTTCCATTTTTCCTTTAGCAAAAAAAATCACTAGAAACAGCGCTGCGAAGTATTGCGAGAGCATAAGCACATCTTTGCTGGTCCAAATATGGTCTATCTTCTGGCAACGAGCTCGAGCTGAAGTCGTGCGAATTTTTATGTATCTATGTTTCTCTACATATATACATCTGTTAAGTGCAGACGGCAGCGCTGTCAGGCTTTTGTTTAGTTGAGTATTCTTAATACTCTTCCATTTCGTTCCGATGTTTTCGTTGTTGTTGGTTTTTAGATTTATGTCGAGAGTATTGCAGGAATCAAAATCACATATATATATAGTAATAAATATGAACAAATAAGAGGGTGGGGGGAGGGGTTGGTGAGAGGCAACTTTTATTGGGGACGACTGAGGCAACCGGAGCAACCCAAACTAAACTAAACTATTACACCTCCCAACATTTTGAAGCTATTAAGCCAGCAATTGTACGTTTTCTGACAGTTGGCAAAAAATATTATTGCCGAACGACTAAGGAGAAAATGTGTATATGAATGCGAGTGAGTGAGCGAATGACTAATTGAATGAGGAAGGAGTATTTCTTTTATTTCGCCATCGCATAAAACCAAGAAGACGCAAGCCAACATATTGCATTCAGAAAGTTTTATACATGAAAAATGTAAGAAGGCATAGAAGAAAGACATAAGGAACATAAAGTGAAGAGCGAGTATGAAAATGGAACAAAGACAAGAAGCAAAAAGGCAAAACGGGGAAAGATAGGACAACTTAAAAGGAAGGAGAAACAAGAATGACGACTGTAGGTTTCGATAAAAGAATGACGGGTAAGCATTCCGCTAAATAGACTTCTATATGAGAATGAATATTCTTTTGCAACTAATCATTGGGATATCCCATGATTTTTGATTTGGGATCAAGACAGTGATGGTGATTTCGATTATAAATGCGATTACGTTTCAACGTAACTCAACTAAAAATTCCAACTTATATAACATCACATCATTTACATGCTAGAACAACCCAAACAAGCAGATCCATTCGTTTTGGGTAATTTTCATATTTTGTTTTCATTCTTATTGACTTGTTGCAGGAAGGATATTTCTTGTTTGTTTAATAATTTAATATTAAGATTTTGTCAATAATTACCAATGTTAGTTAAGTTCAGCTCGAGCTAATTGACCTAAATGAAGAATTAATTTTAATTAATTATATGAAAAAATATGTGTTGTTAGAGAAATGAAAGACCTCTTCCTTTAACCCTATTTGGATAACCCATTCGATATCATAATGCTAGCAAAGTGTGACGGTCCATTCAATGATAGATATTTGTATATGATTATCATTTGGTTATTCTCCTCTAATGGTTTTCTTCTAAATATGCTATAGCTTTCTTATGTCCAGCATAATTATTGTGGTAGCTATTATGGAAGCTATAACATGTCTCTCATCTGAATCGAAAGAAGTAAATGTTTTAAAGAAAATGTTTTAAAAATTTTATCAATTGATTTATTAAAAACTTAATAATTTAATAAAAACTTATCGAGCAGACACATTGCTTTCGCTTTTTTAGGGGAATGGGCATCCCACAAGAAACAACTCTGTGAAATAACACTGAAATTTCGGCAGATTACCGCATTATATAAAACTCAAGGAAGCCATTAAGCTTTGTAATTACTTTACTCATAAACATTATTATTTAAGAAAACTGAAAGTCATTAAATACGATTAATTAAATTTGAGGACAACGCAGGAAAAATATTAAAATAGAAAAACTGCGTGGTAAATATAATTGGAGCTTATGGAGGTTGTAAATATGCATAATTCTAAAAACATTAGCTGTATAAAATACTTTCGGTGAAAATAGGAAGAAAAGAAATATATAAATATAATAAACTAGAGTTGGAATTGTCGGGACAGCAAGAGTTTAACCATAGAGTAATAAATAACTCTATGGTTTCTTACTCTATGGTTTAACAAAAATTAGAGGCTTGAGAGAAATGTGACATGAAGGGCAAAAGGATTTGCATTGCAACTTGTGGTAATTATATTTTAAAATATTTAATGTGCAAAAGCAACCATGGAAACATTTTAGAAAAAATTATATTCAATTTATGCAATTCAGTCGGCTAAAGACATTTATCTATTGCAACAAATGTTTTACTAAGATGATATAGATGATGCCATAGAACCACACACTGCGAAGATCAAAAAATCGACTGTAGAACTTGTATACCAGAATCAAAGAAAATAATTACCAATCAAGTGGCTGGGCGGAAACATTTCTATAAAATTTTCTAGAAATATAATTTGGGAAAGTTTAGTAAACGTATTTTTGGCAACAAGAACTATAGGCAAAGGATGTGAGATGATGTTTGATGATAGTGGGTTCTGTTAATTTATGTTGAACAGAACAATTAATTAAATAAGAAATAGAATTCGAAAAGAATGTGTGGTTCGTGTATTTGCTAAAAAATCTGAAAGATATTTAAAAAGCCATTCAGCTCCGTAGTAAATATGATCAATTAAGGGAGATATTGGCAATTTCTGTCGCAGAGTGTGTGTCAGTAACTCAATCCGATATTAAAACAACATTTTTATCGGGAGAAATTAAAGAAATGTCAACCACCTGGATGTGAAAGAAATAGAAATATGATACATAGATTAAAACGCAGTCTATAAGACTGAAACTATAGGACTGAAATGATCTGAAATTTTGTGAAATAATGAACGAATTTGAAATTGAAGTAATTAGATGAGATTCATTCGTTTTCACAATTAATTTCAAAATTAATTATGGCAGTTTATGTTGACGATGCAATTTTAAAATATAATTGTGAACACGTATCATGAGAGTTAGTGACGCATCCAGAAGACTATTTCGAAATGGAAGAATGCAAAATAAGTAATTTTTTGGATTAAAAATGCTTTAATACAGACCAATATTTCAATATCAGTAACAATGTACAGTATAAGTTTTAAAGAAAGACATATGTTGAACGTGATGGTGTACCGCATCGGACCTCATCATTTAAACCAAATTTTCTCAAGAAATACATGAAAAAAGATAGAAAATGTTCCGCTTAACAAGTTCATTATAATTAATAATCATTCATTAATATATTTAGTTATTTTAACTCTCACTGATATTTAACTGCAATTGGTGTACTCAACGCATATGATGAAAGCCTTCAACAAATCCAAATTAATGCTGCAGAAAAACTGCTAAGGTATCTTATGGGTACAATGCATGACGATTGAAAACAAAAAGCATACATTACAAAAACGTGCTCTGATTCCGCCCTTGGGTATGATAACAAAATTAGAAATTCAACTTAGGGTATGATAAGGTTTTGTCGTGAGCGCACCATGTCATGGACATCCCAACAGCGACAAACGAACGGCTTGTTCTGAAGCAGTAAAAGACATAATGCGTATGCAAATATTCTCAGGAGAAATATTCAATAAAATAAAAAGATTTCAAAGTTTTCCAACAGTCAGAACACAATTAAATTGATAAGAATTTCAGAGTTTCACAAAAGAATAACATTCATAGATATTAGATATCATTTTCTCAGCGAAAGACACCATGAGACAGAATCTGACATAAATTATACTGACATTAATGAGTAAAGGATTAAAATTTAAAGCAAAAAGTGTCAAAAAATCACGTATTTCACAATTTTTTTAACGTTTTGGGGCAGTGCTAAAGAAAATGTTAAATTTTATAAAATACTTACAACACTAACATTTTTGGAATCAACGCAATTGGTTGTTATTTCAATTGCATTTTTGTGTTACAGATTTTGTTTGGTATAACGATGATTTCATGAACAGAGATATTTTACTTTCATTTAAAGCTTTTCGGGCGGCTCAGATGTCATCTATTTATTTAGAGCCCTGAGAGGAAAGTTTAAAAATACAATCTGGACAGGTTGTACAAGTTTCGTGAAATTGTTAGGTGAATCCTTATTATCGCATGAGTTTTCGAAAATAGGATTATCTACTGCAATAAATTGCCAGATGAGACTGCTTTAAGCCGAAATCTATACAATCATTTTCAAGCATCAATGCAATCATGGTCGATCCTCTACAGAAAGAACGATAGTTGGTAATAAAAACCATTATTTCGAAATGGCCATCGGCTAATGCAACGGATGTTTAGCCTATAACATGTTGAACTAATCTGGGTTACTGATCTACTGTCCAACACCAGAAAAAGCATCTACACTTTCTTCAGATGCATTTCAAAAATCACTCAAGAATTCACTTCAAAAGTTACATTTCGGTTTTTTAGTTTGTATTCAGAACAAGGACATACGCTTTAGAGAAGTTGCAACATAATTTATATATTTTCAATTTTCAAAATTTGGAAATCTTAAATTGAAGAAGAAATCTTTAATTTACATTAAGAAATCTTTAATATAAACCTACAGAATTTAAGCAAAGCGAGGGAGAATACATTCATAGTAGTCATTAGGAATGTTCCAAAGCATTAGATTCGATTGAGTTGGTTGGATTGGTGTTGGAGTTGGATTGGAGTAGTTGGTTGGTTGGTAAAAATGTTATTAGTTGAATAAAAGTTTAAAATGGGTCTCAGTTGTAAAATAAATCACAGAATTTATTTGTTTTCGATCGCCAAATGATTACTTGTAATAAATAAAAACTCAGGCACATGCTCCTTGTGCAACTCATGCATATATTAGACAAATAGTAATATCCACACTTTGGAAATAATGGCGATTGCTATCTGTGGAGATTAAAGACTACAATCGAATGAAAACCAAATAGAAAATATTACATATCGCGTAATTAATGCTCACGCGTTTTTCAATTCGTCATTTTCCGTTCGACTTAACGAATGAATGCTATTCTCTCCCACATAATGAAATACATACGAGCAATTTTTCCCCAGTCCATTTGTCTCAATCAACTAAAGTGCACCGCCCTTTGCTCAATTCAACTCAGCTTGAGCAAAAATGAAATGAAATAAGAAATAAAAAATGGAATTTTAACATTTCAATGCGAGCAACGAACAACCGATCACGAATGCTATAGCGATAATGACGCCTGACCCGTCTTCTGCTGCAGTCGTTCAATGCTTTTACTGTAAGACTCCAACTACCACGAATAATGCAAACCATCACCATCGCCATTACCACCGCCGCTGTCGCCTGCGCCTTTGCGTGGCCGTCACCATCATCACTACCATCACCATTCGATTTTGTGTAACTAGCTAGCCAGTTTGCGACGTCAAGTTTTGTCGCAGCTGCAGTTCAGCGAAGTGTTCGTTTGTATGCTTTTTTGTTATTGAGATTGTGCGAATGTAAATCTTATTTATTTCCTTTCTTCCACCGTTCCTGATGCAAAAAAAAGATAAAATAACAATAAAACAGCAATTGAAAAACACCAAAATCAGCAATAAGCAGCAAGTACCACTGACCAACAAGACCAGCGAGCCAGCCAGCCAGCCAGCAGAGCCCTTTCTTAGTGATCCTCCTGCACTCAGTCTGCTTCTACCGACTGAGACAACACTCCAATATGACCCTCTTCTTTTTGAGTGTTTAAAAATAAATATATAATTATATTTTAGCTTGGATATGTGTGTGTGCCTCACGCCCCGTGCCTGGCAGTTCGTTTGTTTTTAACCTTTGCTTTAATTTATTTTCTTTTATCGCTGTTTTTTTCTTGTATTTATTTCTCTGTTAGAATTGGCGTCGCTGTCAAACCTCAGTCTGGGTCTGCTATGGGACTGCGTTGACCAGTAAGTCCAGTGATTTCGTTTTGAAGCTGTCCTGTCAATGGTTTGGTTTGTCATCTTAACCCATTCTATAGCTTCGGTCAACAGATGAGGTCTACACGAGCACAGCACAGAACAGCCCAACTTCTTTGTCTCAAACCTTAATCTGCTCTCCTTAAATTTTCTAATGGTTTTTCTAAACGTTTTCTCAGCTGGTCGGGTCGATCGTTAATCAGTTGATTCATTTCTTTGGGAGTGGATATGTACGAGTATTATTTCTTTCTTTCATTTCATTTTGTGTGATTCCACGTCGCCGCGTCCTTGTTTTAAAGTGGGTGGTGGAATCTTTTCTCCTTCGTATGGATTCTTTGTTTTCTGTTCACGGTGGGTTTTTTATTGCTATTACTTTTGGATTACTTGTAGTATTTTTCAGCACAAACAGTTGACGTTGTTGTATGTTTGTATGTCGTCCTTCTAATGACAATACAAAAACCACGAAAAAGAAATAAGATGCAACAACATCTACAAAGCAAATTTTTAGTGAGTGTTGTTGATGTCGTTTGGGTAGCCGCCGGGTTGGGATTTCAGTTCTCTTTTGCTTATTGTTCACGGAGTGGAGCACTTTACTGAATCGCGTTTGCTGCTTCTGCTATTCCTTCTGCTGGTGACTCCGTTCCAATCACTCCTTGTTTTCCTCCATCGTTTTTCCTTTTCTTTTCGCTCTTGTCATTTTTCTGCCTTAGTTCGTGTTTTTTTTTTTTTGCTTATGGTTATGTTGGTGGTTGTGCTGCTGGCATTACTCCTTCAATTGTACGTAGTTTCGATGATTCGATTCCTACCTCCGCATTGCCTTCTGTTACCAATGCTTCTGCAGCAATGTCCAATGTTGTTGCTCCCTTTCTCGCTCTTGTTTCTCTGCTGCTTTGCGCTTTATACTCTTTGTGCTGTCTCTGAAACTGAGTTCGGTTCGTGGATTTAGTTTGATTCGATAACTCGTGGTGTAAGCAGTGAATTTGGAATTGGTCGCAAAACGTGCGGAAAAGTAACATTTGTACATTTTTAGTGTTATTCATATTTCAGTGGAATGGTAGCTGCTGCACTCACACTTATGCACGCGTACATTAATACGTGTATACGCATAAATACACATATATAAATAAGTGATTGAGCATAAGCGTATAGCTGAATAAACATATATAAATATACATACTTCTATGCATATGGTGTGTATGTGTGCCTCTTGTGTGGTGATGGATAAACATATATATATGTGTATACATTAATGCTTTATATACTGTTCCTGCAGAGCTCGACTATCTCTCCTCGCCATTCGCACCATAGAAATACTTGTCACGCAGTCCTGGACTCGTCGTCGATGTTGCTACACTTTTGTCCTTCGTAAATAGTTTTCAGCTAGTGTTTGTCAAATGGTCGGTATTTCGGTAACTCGTTGAACGTCCAAAGTAATCGTGTCGTTGCTACCGTCGGCGTTCGTTCATTCGTTTATTCGTTTGTTCATTGCTTTCGATTCATTCCTGTGTGTATATTTTTTTCTTTGTATTTAGTTTTATAAGTATCAAAAGATACAATATCCATTATTTTATGGTGCTGCTTTTGTTGTATTTGGTGTGATTGTGTTATTTGTATTCGATTGCATTAACTTGGCGTAAGCGAACAAAGGATTAAATTGTAATCGACAAATATCGTAAAAAATGGAAAAAATCGACAAAGACAGTGTGTGAGAGAGAAAGCGAATGCATACATAGATTTTCCTTGAGTTCTATTAGTGACAAGAACTGAAACAAATACAACAATAACAACAAAAAGAACTGCATAGAAAGATGAAACGATACTAATAACAATAAAAAGGAAACTGCAGCAACAACAATACTAAATTGAATACGAAGCACATTAATAACAACAAAAACAGTAAGAGCAACAACAACCACAGTCATCGCCATTATATATAGAAAAATCGTTGACAAGCTTTCTGTAATACTTCACCCTGTTTTAGTACCATTTGCCTTCACTTTTTTCGTTTATTCTTCATGTTTGCATTGCCATTGGTTATTGTTGTTGTTTCGTGTTGTGGTTGTTATTGGAAAGTTGGTAGTCATTTAGTATGTATTCGTTATAAATTTCCAACGAATTATTCACACATTCATTTATACACCTATGCAACCAGTCGGCCAACTTAAGATTGCTCAAGTCAATTTAAAAAAAAACTTAATTGCCAGATCAATAAATCGTCACCGGGATAAATGTTACGAATTAATTTCTCATGCAAGAAAAAAAAAACGAGAATAGAAATCTGTGGTAGATACAGAATACCTAAATAGTGCGAATTGTGCAGTACATTCGTTGTGGTCGGATAATGCGATGCGGTTTAAGAGTACTTAACCTCCTTTTTGTGCTACGATAATAGAATGTGCATAAAATTATGCAATTAATTAACGACAGATAAGATATTGTTTAGTAAATATCTACAAGATAAATGCAGTTTGTAAGATATCGGAATTATTAATTTCGAATAGAATTCTTTTTTGCGAGTTATATTAAAAAAGTAAATATACTCTGAGTTCTCTCAAAAGCAATATATTAAATTAATTTTTTTAGATTTAATATAAATTGGTTTAATTAAGTATTTTGCGACAATGAAAGTAAATTCGGGTAAATTTTCCAATATAAACCTTCATTTTTCGGTCGTTGTGATAATTATTCTATATTATATAAATTGTTTAGTTTGCTTATAATTTGATAATTTTAATAAATGACAAGAAAACAATTAAATGGGGTGTTAACTAAGAAAGGATATAGTCTTCCTGACCTACAGAATTAAAATAGTTTAATAAAATTAGACAAACTGTTGCAAAGGATTTATTGAATATAGTAAAAATTAAAGACTTCTACAAAAACTTCTATGACAAATTACTTGAAATTTTATTTTGATTTTTAGAAAAATTCAAATATTTTTTGAAAGGATTTTTGCTTATAAATTTTGTCATAGAAAAGAACTGCTTCATTTGTGACAACTGAAATATAAAAATTTGAGGAAGAAATCTCATAATTTTTTCGTTAATTTATCCAAATTGTCAAATAGTGTTAATAGCAATTTGTTTGATTTTTATCTATTTCGCGTAGCCTATATGGGGATGATATTTGGCTCAAATTGACACTAGGCGTAGTCGATTATTTGGCTGAGTCATTTATTTGATTGGTTTGGTGATTATTTTGCTTGGTTGGTTGGTTGGTTGCTTCGTTTATTTGATTGTTATCGAGTCGAGTCGAACTGTACAATTCAAGTATTTTCTATACCACATTAACGTCGTCGTCGTTATCGTTGACGTTGTTATTGCCAACCTACGATTTGTTGTTTTGATGGCATTATTGTCGTTGTTGTTGTGCGTGAAAGACTGCTGTAGCTGTTTGCCAAGAGTTTTTCATTTTGCTTAAAGTTTTTCTTTCCACTTCAATTCACATTCAATACAAATCCGAACAACGACAACACTAACAACAACAACAACAATAACGGTAGCAGCAGCAACAACAAGCCACAGAAACTTCACAAAAATCTACAGTGAAATGATAAATCTTACCGTGCCCAAAGTATAAAATATATGTATAAATATTACAGTACATCGTGAGAGTAAGAGCGAGGGAAAGAGAGAGAGAAAATAAAGAAGGAGTAGATACTTATGCTGTGTATGAAAGATGCATAGTACTTTGTAGATACAAATATACAATAACTATTCTACCTAAACAAAGGCCAACCAGAAATGGAATGTATGGAAATAATATGGAAAAGAATTCATACAAACATGCAAGCGTATAAGAGTTTACGTGTATACGTTGTGCGATGTGTATATATAGTTGCGCATATATATGTGTATATGGATATATATGGATATATATGGATATATATGGATATATATTGATATATATTGATATATATATATATATATATATATATATATATATATATATATATATATATATATATATATATATATATATATATATATATATATATATATATATATATATATATATATATATATATATATATATATATATATATATATATATATATATATATATATATATATATATATATATATATATATATATATATATATATATATATATATATATATATATATATATATATATATATATATATATATATATATATATATATATATATATATATATATATATATATATATATATATATATATATATATATATATATATATATATATATATATATATATATATATATATATATATATATATATATATATATATATATATATATATATATATATATATATATATATATATATATATATATATATATATATATATATATATATATATATATATATATATATATATATATATATATATATATATATATATATATATATATATATTATATATATATATATATATATATATATATATATATATATATATATATATATATATATATATATATATATATATATATATATATATATATATATATATATATATATATATATATATATATATATATATATATATATATATATATATATATATATATATATATATATATATATATATATATATATATATATATATATATATATATATATATATATATATATATATATATATATATATATATATATATATATATTTATTTATTTATTTATTTATTTATTTATTTTAATTTTTTTTCTAAAAAATTCTACATTCGTTTTATCTATCTATCCATCCATCCGCATAATCTATCCGTCAGTCTGTGAATTTGTTTGAATTGGTCCCGAGAGCAGATTAAAGCAAAGCCAAGCGAAACCCAGAAAAAAACAATAACTCATGCATGAGCGTAATGAAATACAAATATACATATATAATACATATCCAATTTTTTGCACACCTATATATACTGCTTCATGATATCAAGCTGTCAGTTAGCAAAACGCGGGCGGGTTAACTTGAATTTCGAATTGCTACTTAATGGTTAAGAATATTCATTATAATTTATACTAGTTCGTCGAAAACAATTTCGATCTGTTATTCCTTATGTTTGTTCCCCCCTCTCTCTATCTGTCGATTTCTTTCCCTTTTTTATCTATATTTTTAACATTTTCTTTGACTCACGCGATTGTTGCGATGTTGGCACTCACGATATTGTTAATAAATAATTTATTGTCTTGGCTTTATATAAAAAAGTATTTATTTGATTTTAAGGAGACCCGCACTCCCCCTTTTTTTGTCGCAAATGAAATAAAACTTCTATCAACGAGCATATACAGAAAATGTTATCGCATTCAAAAAATAAAAATTGTATTGTATTACCTTTAAAATGCTTTTTACTAATAAATAAATTTGGTGATAAATAAGTCGAAAAGATTGGAAAATGTTTCCAAAATGATTTTAACTCACGAAAAGAAAAGAAAGAAAAAAGTGGTTGTTTTGATGATTTTTAAACTTTAAAAAAGCTTTCCATTCATCTGAATATTTCCATAATCTTAAATAAAGATTGATGCCCTCTTAGAATATAATGGGCTATACTTTGAATGGAGGCGATTACTATTAAATAATTAATTTAAAAAATGCGAGACCATGGGGACACCTAACCTCAGTTGAAGGCAAAATAAATTACAGATATCATGAGTCAAGTTACTATTAGTAATAATAATAATAATGATGGTAATAATAAAGATAATAATAATAATAATAACCATAATAATAGTAACAATTTTTTTTAGAGAGGGACACATCTTTTAGCTTTATATATGCTCTGGAGACTAAGAAATTATCTAAATATTTATGAAGTCATATTTACTGCGAGAAGTGTGTGTGGCTGGGTCCGGTTTTGCCGATTTTCAATCCCAAACAAACTATTAAGGAAAAGAATATTCGTGCCATATTTCATGCTTATGACTTTTTCCTTTCGACTGTGATCGTGATTTCCAGAATCAATCATCAAAACACACTTCCGCACGGACAAACGGACAGACATCACTAAATCGGTTAGAGGGTGATTCTGCGCAAGAATATGCATATGCATATAATTTTTCTATGTCTACGACTCCTCCTTAATTTCGTTGCAAACGGAAGCATAGAGTGAACATACCCTATCCCTTCGAGCGTAGGGTATGATGATATTAATATTTAATAAACTAACAATAATTATAATTATAATAATAATAAAAATTACAATAGTAATAATTGTAATAAAGCATTATGATCCAGTTATGATAATCGGGAATATTTAGTGCGTTAAACACTTTTATTGGATCATCGGTTGATTCCTTTTAAAAATCCCGTGAAGTGCAGCGTTTAACTTTCTTTAATAACTCTCATTTTTATTGCAAAGATAAGCTATTATTTACAATAACTTATAATTTCAGAAAAAAATTATAACGACACTATTTATTGGTTTTAAAAAGCAGTCACGCGAAACAAATTTTCATTACTGATAACATATACTCCTATGTATGCATGTATATATTCATGCCTTTAGGTATGTTTGTATGCATTTTAAAGTTGTTTTTTTAACCATAAATGCGCGAAACTTTGACTAACATAAAGATTTTGAGTTTATCGTCATCCGATGCAATAAATATAATATTTTCTCCAGAAATTATTCCCTGACTATTTTACTGATTTCAGTTTTGATTCAAAGATTGATTTTGTGATTTATTCTTTAAGGAGAATGGGGAGTGTTTCGGGTAGATAAGAAAGCAATCTATTGCTTTTTTGAATTATTGGATTGTTGAATTGAGAGACAATTTTCAGTGTGTTTTTTGCAAAATATTTGACTTTCTTTCTCTCCTCAAGTAGTTTACTTCTTATACTTTGGACACAAGTTCACCGTTGTAACATGTTTCTTATTGAACATTGAACGAGTTATCTATTCATTATTGTGCATTTTCTTTACTTAATTATGACTAGTATCTGTCCGAATTTAGTTCATTTGCACAGCGAATCCAGTCTGACTTCATATCAATTCTTTCATCATTTCCTTCCTTCTTTACTTTTTTTCATTCTTTCGTTCCTTTTCTCCTCCATCCTTCCGCATTGTGTTATTGTTAAGATTTTCCAGTTAAAAATTCCAGCAAATAATTTTGTTGTTTCAATTGCGATATTTATTAAATTTAGTTTTTGTATTTGTATCGTATAGACCCAATAACTCATGGTGTATATTCCTACAAACACACTTACATACATATATACATACACACATGAATATACATCTATATCATTGATTTTTGTCAAGTTGCTTTTATTGTTGTTGTTCTTTTATTGTTAGTGTTTTTATATATTTTATTAGCTCACCGATCATCATCGCTGTTTGTGAAATAATTAGTGCTGCTTGTGTGATAGACAGACTGAGAACGAGCGGTGGAACAACCGACCGACTAGCAGACTGATCGGTTGATACTAGATGAGGCCAACTGGCAACAGTGACGTTGACGTTGCCGTTGCCGTTGACGCTGCGTCAGCAGTGAAATCGGGGGGAGGTTGCGCTATTATTCTTATTACTGCTGTTGTGTCGAGTTGCTGATGCTTTCGTTTTTGTTGTGATTGCGATCGCTGTTTTATTGAATAATGTATCTGATAGATATTTTGATAAATGTAAATTCTGTTCGGCGCTGAATTGGATTTGAATTAATTTTTGCGCTCGCTCAGTAATCAATAACTCGGTGTACTACTTTGCGGGCACGTTAGTTGGTCGTTGCCTTCTTCCAATTTTTCCGCCTTCATTGCGTATAAGTAAATAACAGAAAATATCTAATAGGTATCTAACAGATACGGCAGCCTGTACACGATTGATTGCGTGTAGTGTGTTGGTTTTCTTAAGACTATTCTTTTTTACGTTTTATTTTTTTTATAAAATTTTTTCTAATTGTATATTTGTTGATCTATTTATATCTTTGTTAATTATCTGGATAGTTGGATTGGATCTATTGTATCTTAGAGATGCATTTGTATATTTTTGATTGATTTCGGCTATCTAGCCAATAACATGCGTTGTATTTTAATGTATGTAGTATCTTACGCGCAACGACATTTAACACTTTCTGAAGAATTTGTTAACCGTATTCGTTTCAATCAAAAAATGAAATAATTTTATATCTTTTAAACTTTGAAAATATACTTTTATTTTTAATAATTTTAAACATATTCTTGTCCGATAAATAGCTGGAATACTAGAATTTTTCAGCATAAATTCTATTACAATTTCTTTCCAAAGCTCTTTCTATGTTTTGTGATATGTAAATTCTTTTGCATATGCATTTCTCATCGCAATCTGAAGATTTCATAGACTTTGGGCAGTAGTACTCGATGTTCAATTGAGCTGATTCCAAGACACAGGCTAGGGAGGTTCTTGCCATTCATCCATTCATTATAAATAACTTGCTGTCTGTAAATTGATTGGTCGCACAAAACATAAACGAGTTGTGGAGTGTGTGGGAGAAGGAGGGGGGGGGGTGAATGAGTGTAGAATGTAGAGGCAGATGGTACAGTTAACGATTGTATTAGGTTCAGTAGTTTCGTATATGAAATTTTGAAGAATTGTAGGGAATTATCGAAGCAAGGAAATGAATGAGAATAAATTAAGACATTGACCGCATCATGAAGCGTTTTCTTTCAATAATTCCTCCAACGCACAACGCACTGCTTGTATTGATTTGTGGATTTACGAAGAATTTGCGAATGTGTGCTTATGAATTTGTTTTCAGTTCGAAGAAAAATTTAATAATAATACAGATAATGTGGGAATGGCAGTGGTTCGATGCCACTCAAAACGGCTGTGACTGCGGTTACGAAATGAGTAATTTTCGATGCAATGACCGATTCGACCGATTCGTTTAGAATATATTAAATCGAATTGCTTGCGAATCAATAATTCTTTTTAACACAAGTCTAAAATGAGTCACGATAAAATATGAAAAAAAACAGCAAAAAATAACAATAATAGCAATGACGATAATTATAAAAGTAAGCGTTTTAATATTGCCTTTTCATTATCCTCGAGAAATTATGACGTAACAAGGCCCAATAAAAAAATATGTGTTAATAATAAACACGATTTCGAGATAGGGTCGTCTCTGATTCGGTGTCTATTATTCCATGGTGCATACTTTTTCGACTGATTTTGAAAATAATTTTTTAAAAGTGTTTTTCTTAATCAAAATTTTAGAATGTTATAAAAAACTAAAGACGGAAAGATAAATCCGTCATCGGTAAAAGGAAGGAGGAATTGATGAGCTTATTTTTTGAAGAAGAAGACCTTTTATCTATTTTACTTTGCTAATTTTGATTTTTATTATTAATTTGTTTAGATAAATTACAAATTTCTATACAGTGATGTTTGTTTGGTTGATTTGACGATAAACAGAACACTTTTATACTTTTATAATAAAAACATTGATAATTTTTGGCAGTAAATTAATTTAGATAAAGCTAATCATCGAATTGGCATAATAGTTCCAATTAAATTTTAGCGAAAAAGAAATTTCGTTATTGGTAAATTATTGCGGCTTTTCTTTCCTTTTGCCTTTCAATATTCTAAAATTATATTAAATGCTCTGCTTTCATGATCTAAATGTTCAATGATCAAGCTTTCTAAATAACTTTAAAAAATTAAAAAAATAAATATTGCCGTGCCAACATGCCAAACTGTTTTATCTTGGCGATCTTTACTCAAAAAAAAGGAACTGTCAAAAATCAAAAAATTAATAAGAAAAATAATTATTTAGAGACGAGGTGTCTTAATTAAGGGAGAGGGAATGAATACTGGTCGAGGGAGAGGAAGGAGCGAAATTAAAAGTATTTATCAAAAAATAAGGCAAGCGCCCCCGAAATAAATTCAGTTCACTCAATCGTCAAATTTTTATTTACGATTACGAAATTATACCCAAGCCTGTATGATAATCATAATCACAAGAAATATTTTAAAAAATTAAAAAAAAATAAAAATAAAATGTATATTGCTAAAGGGTGGGAGGGAAAGGGAAAAACGGGGAATGTGAGTTGAAACAAAAAACATCGAATAAAATTTAATGGAATAAAATGATTAAATGCGCAATATTTACGATACATTCATTACGAAAAGATTTCAAAAAAAATTTCGATTTAAATGTTTCGCTTACGAAAGAGTACGGCGAGATATGTATGTTTCTTTGTCTGTCCGTCTGTGTGTGTTTGTGTGTGTTTCAATTGTACGTACGATTAGACTGTATCTATGGCTTGCTTTAATGTGTATGCGTGTGGCGTATGCGTGCGTATGTATCTATCGGCGCAGCTTTACCCTAATTGTTGTCGTTGTCGCCGCCGTCGTTGTTGCCTCTGAAAGCAATTAAATTGTGTTATTTTTTTTGTTTGCGCGCTCAAAAGCCATTATAACAAATAAATAATTTGTAATTTTTCATTTCATTATTTGCAGTGCTTCGAAGTGATCCGCTCCGTAAAAACCGATCAGATACTTTCGAGTAAAACGGAAAAAAAACACAGTCTCCAACAACAACAAAAATTGAAAGAAAAACTAAGCAGTTGCAATGAATGACAAGCGAATGACGCGTTAGTAGCGGACGCCATATTTTATTTGTGCTTATAAAATATATATATTTGCTGCCAATCATCGTGATCTAAATCGGTGTATAAATCAACCAACCAATCAAGAATTTATTCTTCGGAAGTTTATTTTCGTTTTCATCAATTGATGGATTAATTCAATTGAACATTCTTTGAACAATTAACTTGACCTCGGCATATCGGTAAGTATTGCAAATTAAATATATTTATATGTATCCTGTAGGATTAATTACTCCCAGCGCTAATTCCTTAAAAAGCATAAAGACGTCTTAATACTCATAAAGTTCTTCGGTGATGATTTTGGAGGAATTTTTGCTATTCGTTATCAATTTTTTTTTGAAAGTGAACTGAAATTGTTTTCTTGAATGTGAATTCGACTATTTTGTTTCCAACCGTTAATAATAATCACGTCTATTCATCGTTTCTCATGCCAAAGTATTGAATTGAAAATATATTGGATTGTGTTTACTCATATATAACTTATTGGTGACCTTTGACTCTATCGATATTCCATAATATACTATTTAATGATTTAGACTCTAAATTTTAGAGCTTAATGATTACTTAATGTTTACTTAATGATTCAGAGCTTCCAGTTTTCTATATCTCGAAAACCATGGCTTGACATCAATCTGCTTTATCGAAAATGCTGCATCCAATGTTAGAAGACAATATTCTTTTTATAACTGGAATACCAGACTTTTTGAATTTGCGATATGCAATGTTGGGAACGATGAAAAAAGCAGCAAATAATAAAAGTCGAATAAAATCGCCTCACAAAATTGACGCAACGTCGTGTGTGGCATTCTTTTGTTTGACCAACCATGAACAGTTTAGTTTGAAATCACAATTTTAGTCTGAGTCTGAGATCCTTTTCTACAGCTTTCAATGAGAGAAACGTCAAAAACAAAAAATGTTCATATTTCCCAAATTAAGTGACTCCGAGTGATAACCTTTGCGTCACTCTTTGCGGGGGAAAAGACTTCATTTGATTTGTTGAATCATTTTGTTTTGCGTTCACAACTCATTAATGTATTTTGCGAAAATAGTATCGAAATATCTTGCTAATCTATATAATTTAATCGCGACAATTTACAATTTAAGCCCGACTATGATTTAGGTCGTTATTGCAACGACCATATCATTAACGCGGGTTTTTGACCCCATTTAAGTCACCCGGCTAAAAAGTACGAGCACAATTATTCGATCATTCATTTCACATTGCATGAAATTTTCTTCTTTTTCTTATTGCTTCTGTGTACACGGGTGTACTCTCTTTTGCTTTGCCTCGTGTACTTTTATGTATATTTAATTTATTCGACTTTTATTCTACTGCCTCCTCCTCCTACACGTTGTTTTACATTTTCTCTTTCTTTCTTCCTGTCTATTTTGTTTTCTATTATTTTTGGTCGTTCCTGTTTTGTATGTGTGTGTGTGGGGTTTTTTTGGATTTTTGTTTCTCTGGCTTGGTTTTTACTTTTCTTCTTGTATGTATCCATTAATGAATGCCTCAACTGGTTCCTACACCATATCATGTCTGGTAATGGTTAGTTATCGTTGTTGGAATAAAATTAATTTATTCTCCATCTTCTTTTAATTTATAGCGGTTTTATTAAGGTCGTGACACATGTCGCATGTCACCTGTCTTCCTGTTATTCTCTTTCTCAGTCACAGAACGCCAAGTTTTAAACGCGAATTATTTATTACGAATACATATATCCGTTGTGAGATATGTAACATATTCGATATACATTTATATTTTCTGGATATTTCCTTTAATTAATTACGTGATAGCTGGTGGCAATTGAAATTACTTTAAGTACAATTTTTCGTAATTTGTGGGAGACGCGATAGGGGAAGGGCAAATCACAATAATTGAAATGTCTAAGTGTATCTCGTAAATACATCATAATTATATACGTTTGAAACGTATCGTACCCTCAATTTTCGATTGGCGTATTATTCAATCCATACAATTTCCTTTTAATAAAGAATTTCGAATTGAAAAACAGTTTTCGGTATAAACTGCATCTCCCTGACCATCGTTGACAACTGTCAACTTTTAAATAAGGAAAATTTTAGGGCTGTGCCCAACCTAATTTACACAGTTCTGTCACGGTCACCCCTCTATTCAAACAACCCTTAGCACATAATTTACAAAAATAACCCTTAGCACTTTAAATCAAATCCGCAAAAATATCTCGAAAGTAATTATAAAAGAAAATCTGCTTTTAGGAAAGATATAATCACCACATTCGTGTATATGTGTATATAATTGTTAGAGAAAAAGCAGTCGTTAGAAATGTATTGCGTGAATCAAATCGAACAAACGCGAATTTCAAATGATAAAAAAATAGATTTATATATACACAAAGCCTATACATATGTATACGTGTATATAAATATATACGTATTGTTGTATGATTTAATAATACCATAATCATGAATCACGATGGAGATTGTCTGTGTCTGTGACTAAGTCGAATTTTTCGGAGAAAAAATAGAGAATAACAAATTTTAAGACTCCCGATCAATTCCATATTTAAATTAGGTTTAGGGCATAAAAAAACAGGCAGGCAAATATTTAACCTGACAATAAAATTAAGAATTGACAAGTATTAATGAGGGTAAAGTATTGTTTATTGATGAGTATCATGAAGTTAGTTCAAGATAATTGATGCAATATTGTATACGTATTCATAGTCACTGATTTTCTACCTCTCACCCTTCACCAAGACCTAGACCTAACCAAACTAATCAATGTTGTTCACCTGCTGTTAAGAAGATCGAAACAGAGGTGAAATTTTTGTCTGGGTCAAGTTCAAGTGCGTTGCAATGTCAGGTACATAAGGCCAGAGATATTCAGTATATAAATACACATATGTCTATGTCAGGACATGTATATGAAGGTTACCTGCATACACATTATGTATATTTATGTATGAAATTATTGCGGCTGTGGCGCTTTTGTATAATATTTCCTTGCATTAAATGTTTATATGTCACAGCTATAAAATATGTCTGTTATTTCGTTAAAATATTTATATATGAGAGTTTACATATGTACGTGTACCGAGAAGACGTATATAATAATCCATATACATACCACATACTCACATGTGAATAAATATTCATGAAGACATTCATATGTATGTGTACCATATATACATCCCCCGTATATATAATTTCAACATTAAAAAAATCGCTTTTTATATCTCGTTATCGATTTCATGGTTAGCATTTTCTTCGTGAAAGTATTATAATAATTCGTGTGCGATTGTGTGCGTATACTTAAAGGGTGATTGACCTATAGTTCGGCATTAACAGGATGTATATAACTCGAAAGTCGAAAAGTGTTCGTTCGTGAATCAATACAATCGCCACACGTTCAAAATAATTCAGATAAAATATAGTTTTGGGAGATATTGGCAATGATGTAGCGTTGCTTCGCAAGGGAGGGAGAGAGACAGCTATGTTTTTGGGAATATCGTAATTATTGGGCACATTTTGTGAAATATTAATTTCCACTTACTGAAAAAAAAGTAAATAAAAAAAATTAAGAAAGTAAATAAAAAAGAAAGTAAATAAAAAAATATTAAAAACTAAAAAGTACTTCTAGTAAGTAAAATATTTTTCCTATATAGCGATTTTGAAATTATAACGGACAATTGAGAAAAAGCGAAATCAAATAATTTTTAAAGATACCAAAGCGGGGAATTTTGAACAAATCCCGTCAATCGGAATTGATTGACATTCGAGTCATTTAAAATTGACATCTGAGTGATGTCATATTTCCCAGATTATGAAACCTAAAATGTCTCCAAAAGTGAGGGCGCTTCCTAATAAAAAGATTTTATAGATTGATAGTATTTATAAATATGTGTACGAATTGTCACAAAAGCGTTCCGGTTTGGAATGTTTTGAAGTTCAAATTAAGGAGGTGAAGACCAGATTAATTCACCTAATTTGCATATTTTTAAAAACTCTTGATTGATCTATTCCTGAAATTCATTGATTGAGATTCAAACAATTGTAATCGGCATCTACAAAACTCTGTAATTTCAGATAATATTGATAAGTCGAATATTTATCCGTGAAATATGTGATTGTACGTTCTATTTGTAATTGTAAGAAAATATCGTTCTTATGGATACATAGTTTCTGGTTGCTCGGTGTTTTTTAATACAAAAAGTTTTTTCCGAAATTCATTCTCAGGTTTTTAGACACATTCAGTTAGTGCACAAAATGTATGAGTGGAAACTACCGTGAAGTTATTATTCTAGTGATAAGCGATAATAACCATAATTGTGTAAGCTACCGTTCAAATAAACATAATTTTGAAACACATTTCAACTTGTAGGAAAATAATAAATAATCTTTAGACAGTAGATCTACCGAAATTGGACTGCCACTGAATTAGGCAGACATTGATTAGGACGGACACTATGAAAGCATGGAAAATAAGAGTGAGAAATGATTGAAATACATAATAGTTTTTTCTATGCTTCGATTGATTTCGGCGAGCGCATGAACTTTATGGAAAGCTCATTGTTGCGTTTTTATTTTATTATGATGACAGATTTTCATCATGAGGGTAGGCTTCTCTTTGGAGTATTTTTTTACATTCAAAATCACAGCAGCTTACTTTATGGTTTTTAGAAGGGTAAAACGGATGACGAACTTGAAGACAATATCTAAAAATAATACTGTAAAATATCTGCAATATTCATCGGAGGTTATCGCATTCACTTTTAAATTGGGTTACCATTTTATGCTTCCTCACCTTCAGTCCTCTCTCCCTTATGCGGAATGGAGCTAACGGAATATAGTAAAGCTTTCTTCGATTGGAAATGATGGGGTTCGACAGTGATATCATTGGCTCCAGACATCAATATTAAAAAGTTATCGCAAATAGAAGAAAGGCAGGCGACGTTAATGGTTGCAGTCTTTGCTTATATTTTTTTGTCGCCCAGAAAAACTTCTGCTCTTTTCAGACCATGTTGAGGCAAATTTTTATCAGCATTTTCCATCACAGATACTCGTGTCTACTTGCTTGCTTGTACGTTGGCCGCTTCAGGTACCCGCATTCTTACATATTCGTACTTTATGTCGGAGGACATGGAGAATGAATGAATTGTGGTGTTGTTTTTTTTATTATATGTTGTTCCCTCTTTGCCGTTTTTGTATGCTTTTTCCCATGTTAGTGTTTTAAAGGAACCGAAGATCCGGGAATCGTGGCTGTTTTGCGCATAGCGCTTAACGACAAATAATTATTGTTGGTTGGTCCTGATCTCGTTCCTCGCGTTGTTGGCCGTTATTGCCGTTTTATCATTCTTACGACTTTGATGTTGTTGTTGCTGTAATTTGTTGTTGCTTTTTGTGGCCGCCGACGGCATTGAGATAGTTTTAGATGCCTGTTTTTGTTGTTGCTTCAGTCTCTTCGTTTGCAGTTTGTTAACTTGCCGCACCGTAAGACAGGCCACTTCGTCGCTGCACCGTCGCCTTTTGCAAGGACTGCACAACCAAAGTATTTTTATAACTTCACCTTTTGCTCCTCGGTTTACTTCATATATATATGTGTATTTGTGTGTGTCTTATTTGGCTGCTCCCTTATGCGCACTCGTATTTGTGTATGCGTGTGTGTGTTTTGTGTGGGTTTTTAATGTTCAGGCGGTCGTTGTTTTATTGTTTCGTTGTTGTTGTTGCTGTTGTTGTTCTTGTTGTAGCGTGTGTATACCGAAATTTTTCATTGCTATAACGTCCTTCTGTTTGCCCTAAGATTTGTTCAATATTTGCCTGCATGCGCGGGGCTTGCGGTTGTGGAACGTGTGGAATGTGTCCACGTAGCAGATGCACCATAATTTATATTTATTTCTTCTGCTGCTTTTCATTTAGATGTTATTGTTGTTTTTTTATTGTTGGAAAGGTAGTAGAGTGATAGGTAGATATGTATTGCATACATCGCTTTGTTATTTGGAATTTTTTATACATATCATATTCTTAATTCTTTTAATTACTTTTTCATTTAGAAAATAAAACTGCTATCGGGGAAAGGCCGTTAATGAAGATTATTTCAAGCTGTTTAGACAAAAATCCAAGGGGTTTCTTTGCTTTCAATGTAATTATTTTTCTCTGGATACTCGCGACATGCATCTCTGTCTGCTTTCCTGTAGTTGTTGCAACTTTTATTGATCCTATATCGACTCGTTAATTTTTTCGACTGTCGGTCGATCGGGCATTCGTTTCTTGAATATTCAAAACACCATTAGCGTGCCTACGGACTAAACCGACCGGGTGATATCATTCCTTCAGTTCATCTAGCACACTTCTGATAATTTTCCCCGTCAGTACCAATTTTTCCTCTACAGAGCACTATGTTCCCCCATTCCTTCGGGCTACTCGTCGAGCGTCCTACGCGACTTTTCAACAGACGTCGCTGCTTCATCCCGGCAACAGTTCTTTGTTTTTTTAAGCAAATTTTTATGAAATTTAATTGTATGATTATTTTGATTGCTGATTCGCTTGGATAAATCGTGAAATGATTTTAACTCCGTAAAATGTTATCGTCCTTTAGATGATGTGTGTGAATTTTGTTAATTTTAGCATCATTTAGATCGGTTTCCATGGTCGGGTGGGAAACTTCTCTGTTTCTTTTTCTTTTGCCCGCGCAACTGCCGTAGCAACTGACGTTGTCTATATTCGTCTTCGTTATTGCCGTTATTGTTGGCGTGGCATTTTTCTCCTGCTATCTCCTTCTGCTGACGGTCACAGAATATACAGGATACACATTTTGGTTGATTTGCTGGTTTTGTTCGTTTGTTTGCTTGCTTGCTTGTAAATTCGTTCGTTCATTCGTATTCGTTCGCACGTCTGTTTGGTGCGCGCGGCTCCTTTCGTTGTTGTTTGTCATTTATGCAGTATTTACCACTTTACCTTCTTCCGTCTTTCGGATGCTCCCCAATTCCTTTTGATTCGGCTTGCTTCGTTCGACGTCGTCGTCATTTACAATTTTTGATATTTTTTTTACTGTTTGCGCGCTTTTTCACTCACACATTTAACAAGATTTGCAACGCTAATAACTCACGTTGGAGCTCTTGTTGGAATTGAAGGTGTTGGTGTGTGTTTGTTTGTGCGCGAATGGGTGGAGGAGGGGCAGAGGTACTGTGGGTTGTAAGACGGAATGTCAAGTTGTATTGCATGTGAGTGGAATAGAGGGTTACGAAGGGGGGGGGGGGGTAAAAGGAAGGTGTGGTATACATTGTACAAACGGACTTGGATGTCGCTTAAATTAAGCTCAATTCGTAAACACCTTTTTCAGGCACTGACGAACAATCGTATTCACAATACAATGAAACCGTTTATCGAAATTGTATTTAGAATTAGTTGTAGATATTTTATGCATGTCGTTCCTATAGTTACAGCAGCCATAAAAACAACAACAACGACAACAACACCTTATATTTCTATTACTCGATACATTCCTTTATTTATTCGTTCATTTATTCATTCGCTTACTAAAGCTTTTTATTCGTTCATTTATTTGTTTGCAAAAAAGAGACTGTTTTTTTACTTTGTTGTTTTTTATTTGTTTCACTCTTTTTGTTGTTGTTCGTACATAAAATTTTAATAACATTGCTCGCAACATCATCCCTCAAGTCCTAGCGTTCGAACTTCGTTGTTTTCAGTATTCAGTGTTATTCGCAATCCTCGAATTCAGGTTTCTCCCTTTCACAATTTTTCCCTTCCACGTGTCTTTCTGCTTGCCAGTTGCCTCCACCTCATGCTTCCTCATCTTCTCCGGTATCATCGTCACCTTCTAAAATTGCTGCATTTGCATAAATGAAAATGTCGCTCTGCTTTGGCATCGCGTATGTAAGGCGTGAGTTACCGGTCAGTAAAAACGGCAGTAGTGCGAGGGTATGGAATTCGCAGAAGAGTTCAGTGGAGGTTAACTTTAGTCTCTATATGGTGTACGATTTTTTCCTTTGTGTGCAGTTTTAGTTTGCTTTAAAGTTGGTTGATTACTTGTTGTTTTTGTTCTGTTGAGTAACTGTAGAATGAATTTGATACAGTCCTGTATGCTCGATAGTTTAGATATTCGTTTCTTTTCGATTTTGCATTTTCGTACTTAATACGAAATGTCAGCAAATGATAAACTGCGAAGGGAGGTGGGGGGAGGGTGTAGTAAGGCGTGGGTGTGGGGACTATATTCGGTAAAAAGAAGCTTGGATTTTGATTATAATTATTTGAAGAAATTACAAAAGAATTGCAACAATAATCAATTATAATGAATAACTTCATGATGAACCTTTTGAAATTATTAATTCTTCTTTCTCTTTTGATGTGAATGCAGTGTGCTTGAGGAGCACATAATATTTCGAATGGCTTTTATTTTCTCAGTGAGGAAAATGGTCAAGGCATTAATTGTGATTCGACTCGATTCAACATTTCGTTTTGTTACACACTCTTTTTTGTTTCTACATTACATTTACATAGTTAAAATTGCAAGGCGTAAAACCGAAGGAATTCATGCCTTTTTTATGATGTTAGCGACTCATGGATTGAACCCCTTATCATACAAAGTATTTCTTGATTTCGAAAAGTTGTTTTATGCTGTCTTTTTGAGGATAATACATACGTCATAAGCGGGACTGGACTATATGTCGATGTTTAATCGATCACTAATTATCAGTGATTTCCCAAGCTTTCCCTAAATTTAGTATTGAGTTTATAATATTTTTTCGATATCCGCTCGATAATTTTACTGAAAGATCAAAGTTTCTTGCATTTGTTTTGAAGACTCGAAAGACTGGATGGGACTATCATCCAGAGCTTGTGCATGAAGCTCGTGCCTTTACTTTAATGTCAGACATTGGGAGTAAATTATTACTAGAAAAGCTGATATTCAGATCTACCTTATGGTTAAGATACTCTACCTAATCGTAAATAAGTTTAAATTTCTATGTAATAACGTCTTGACTTATATAGTTTTGAAGGCGATGAATATTTGCCCACTTTGAATACCGGGGTTCCCCAAGGTAATGAAGGAGTCAACCATATTTCTTGACAGCGATTCCGCTTTGATCTTCACTTGATCAGTGCTGTTACGAGGATGAATCAGAGCTGAGCCCAAATGTTGAGAAATAATTGTCTGTCTTAATATTTTTTATATGTATTAAAAAGGTCTCCCGGCAAAATCCCATACGTTGCGACGCCCTCTGAATCAAAATTTGTTTCGGTGTTTCGTCATATCAACGCAATATTTTTTCTTTGATGACACCAAATCGATTCGAGGTACTGTTGCTCCTTCATTAACACTAATAACAAAAAGATATATTTATTCAATGCAAAAGATGCCTTTGGGGAAAATCGCCGGAAGGTTTAATCTTTAGCAGGATACACAAATATACGCTTAAAAAACTGTCCTGCTCAAGATTTGTGAGGGGGGAGGGCAAATAATGTTAGTTTTTGTTAGTAGGAGTCAGTTTCTCAGCGGGACGATTTTTACTTTTGGTCTCTATGTGAAGACGCCATTCGTAATGAATGTTTATCTTAATGTTCGACAACAATAGCGATATCAACAACAATAACTACTAAAGGAGAAGCAGCCACGACGAGAGATTCGTTAAGGAAGGAGAAGAATATTTAGAGTACTTAGAGCAGTAAAAGAATTTATCATAATTTCTCAAAAGCAGCATCACAAAATGAAAGCAACGGCGTCAACAGAAGTAGTTGAGTATATGGACAAGTATTTGTATGTAGGCAGAGGTGTATGTGTGAACGTGTTAGTGTGTGCTCTCTTGGAATGGACTTTTTGTTTAGTTTTCTTTTGTTGTTGTGGTTTTTTTCTTTTACACTATTTTGCAACTTTGTGTTCGTTCATTCGTTCATTCGTTTCTTCTCGTGAGAACGAGCGCAGCAGAGTGATAGTTGTATAAGTTGCGTATTCCACGGATCCATCCTGCAAAAGACAACGAGCTCTTTAATGTGCAGAAGTGGATGAGGATGAATAGGAAGGCTAAGAAATTCGCATTACATGCATATCATGATGAAGGTGGACAGGAAGAGAGAAGAGTGGGAGGGAGGAATGAAGGAAGGAAGGAAGGAAGGAAGGAAAGAAGGAAGGAAGGAAAGAAGGACGGAAGGGAGGAAGGAAGGTAGGATGATTGAAAGGCGAGGGAAAGAGTTGGAATGTGGAGTTCTACATGGTCGGGTGAGCGAGCCGTGCCGTCGCGTGACGGGTGTTCAACAACGAAGAATAATGCGGTTGCAAAAGTGATCGCTGCACGAATGCTGTCGACGACGACGACGACGGCGATGATGACGATGAAGAATACACAAAATTAAAATCTTCCACAATGATTCAGAAATAATTTTTTCTGCCGAGTTGTTTTCTGTTCTTCTCTTTTATTATGCCCTCAACGTCGCCGCTGACGATGTTTGCTGATTGTTGGTTGCTTCATCTGTTGAGCACCGTTTCGCTCTGCGCTGAACTGCGCTGCACTCATTTCATCATTTGTGTTTGTTCTTCAACTTTTCTTTGGAATCTGCTATACTTTTGCTTTTGTTTGGTTTTCATTTTGTTGTAAATTATTTGTCAGTGGCTGCATTGAATGACTGCATGCCTGCTGCCGTTGTTGTTGTTGCTGTTTGTGCCCATCTCCATCTTACTTGTTTTCCTTGCCTTCTTTGCAAACTTCCTCAATGCTCTGTCAGTTGTACAATAAAACACAACAAAAACAACAAGGAAGAACAAAGAAAAATCGAATTTCGAGATTGGGAAGAGTTAGAGTTTCTTCTGCAATGAGATGAACAGAAAATCATCCAAGTTGCCTGGCGTTGCTTCGATAATAGTGCTGAAGGTGTTGTGGCTGGGTACCTGGTCGGAAATGGTGGCTCGCAGTGTGAAGCGGCGGCTCCTTAGCAGCAAGTCGCACAGCTTACAACCCCGCTCTTTCTGTCTGCCACCAGCCATACTTTGTTTTATTATCAGGCTTACAACAGTTTTTGTATGCGCTCCACGTAATGGCGAGTGTCGCAGTTACCGATAGCCACTATAGGCCGATGACGGTGACGGTGCGGTGAGCGATGAGGTGTTCGTTCCTTCGACAAAATGCCACGTACTCTAGGTAATGCTGCTTTGAGGAGGGTAGATGGGTAGTGCTAGCTATCCCACCAACCAACTTTTTTATGTATCTGAAAATTTAATGAACACTGCCGTAAAGAAGAGAACCCAGCATGGATGATGTTCAAATGCCAGAACTGTTAAGAGCTGCTACAAACACGCACAACACTTTCCTTTATGCCCTTACTCAGTCTGCCTCATCATCATTTCAGTCGTCCAACCTTTTGCCAAAAGAACGAGAAGTACTTCGCGATGACCAACCAACCCATTCATTTGTATAAAACGTATAAACGCATCAGGGGCAAACGGGAGCCTTTCTAGAGTCGTTGACCATTGGTGTGGCGCTGTGCGACGTTGTAAGTGTACTACCCACACAATGCACCAATTGCAGCAATAAAGCAATAACAGCTCATTCGTTTCCAACAATAAAACACATTTAAGTCCAGTCTATTTCATTTCCATTCGTAGCATAAGGAAAACATGATTTTTTTAAGTTATTCAGTTTAGTTTCTTGTAATTCAATTCGGTTACTTCGAGTTTAGTTCGGATCTTTTCAGTTAAATTCCTTTCAGTTCAATATGGTTCACTTCGGTTTGAGTTTTAAGAGCTAACCTTTTTATTTGGTTGTCCATCGTAGGGTTGTCTCTTTAATTCTAAAAAATCTCATTATTCTTTTTTGTATACGCTATTACGGGAAGTGTTCGCCTAAATAAACAGCAGTCACACTAACAATATCTTCAACAATAATATTCCTAGTATTCTAGATTTAATTGTCAATGAATACAAGCGCCTACAGAACTTGTAGGATTGACGATGTAGGAGGAGAATGCAGGTTCTTCCAACAATAATAATAATCATGATGATGTTAATGTTGATGAATTATCATTCCAAATAAATAACAATACGATAATATTAAGTTAAGATCAGAAGCAGCTATGAAAATTGTACGTTGGACCCCCGGACCGTGGGCTTCAACATACGGTTATTATGGACTACTTAGTCACTTTTAACTCCTATGAATTTTTAACTCAGATTGCGTTAAAGAGAAAGTGTATTAAGTGTCTATGACAACCTTGTGGCATAGAATAAAAGCGATAGAATATTTTATACGAACTAATGCATTACCTTCATTTGGTTGACAGTATTTTGGTTGATCGTTAGACAGTCATGATCTGATCTACTATTACCTCTTTTAATAATTCGATTTAGTTGTGGCTGTTGCTCCAAAATTTGTCGCTCTGACATTTGTTGCAATTTTTAGTTGCATTCGGATAATAAAAATGATGTTGTTGTTATTGTTGCTAGAGTTAGTTTATCCTCCGTTTTATTGAGTCCCTTCGTCATCATCATCATCACCATCACTATTTGTAATAGTTTGGCTTTCGTTACTCTTGCGACAATCTGTATCTGTTGGATAAATAAAAGTTTCTCACGAGATGTGCCGAATAAAATCGGTATATTTTTTCAGTCTCTCTATTGCTGTTTTTTAACATTTGTTGGTTTTATTAATTTCTTGTATATATTTTCTTTGCGTTTTGATCATCATTTCATTGTTAGTCAGTTAATATTGTTATTGCTGTTGGGTTTGGTTGTTGTTTGTATTTGTGCGTCTTTTGTGCGTTTCTAGTTATTTGTTTGTAGTCTCTCTCTCATTGTTTTTGTTGTCGTTACCAGCAATTTTATTATTATCGTTGTTACTGCGATGTTGGTTTTGTTGTTGTTGGTTTTTATTGTTGCCATTCGTGCTGTTGTTGTTCATTAGCAAACAGCGTGATTAAGCCCACGTTTATCTTCAACTCGTCTGCTTGAATTTGTTGTTGTTGTTGCTGGTGATCATCCTCAAACCGATTGTTGTCGCTGTTGTTATAGTTGGTTCTTTTTTTTGTCGAATTGGTGCGGCAGATTCATCGAATGGATTAAATTGAGTGAACTAGCTGCCGCTGTTGACTACAGTAACATGCTTCCATCACCACCGCGTCACCACTGCTTACGTAAACGTCCTTCGCTCCACCATAAACCATTATTGCCACCATCGCATCAACTTGGTTGTTTTTTGTTTGTTTTTTTATTACGACTACATCGGCTCTTGCTGCGGCTGCTACAACAATCGAGCAGCTGAAGGAATAAACAGTGTTTGGCTTCAGTGATTCGTTATTTCTTCTCTCGTTGAAAGCAGTTTTAAGGTCGTTGACTTTTAGGTCGATCTATTCGTCGGCGGCGTCAGTAACGAAATAACGAAATATTTTTGTCTCTGCCTCGTCGCTTTTTGCTTATACTCTCGCATTGTCTTCTGCAATGTGTTTTCGTTGTCCGCAACACTAGCAGAAGTAGTTTAGTCTGGCCTATTCAGTCTTCTCCGACGCAAATATTTCTATGCGATTGAAATGAGTTTCTTAACACTAGATCAACCGACGGCGGTCAATTGACCGTTTTGCAATTTTAAATAGCTGCTGCTCATAAAGTTTGATAGGTACGAAATATAAATATTTTTATAATACAAAAATTTTAAAATTTGATAGATCGCGTAAAAATAGTAAAAGTCAAGAAATTTCAAGTTCGTACCTAACAAACTTTATGAGCAGCAGCTATTTAAAATTGCAAAACGGTCAATTGACCGCCGTCGGTTGATCTAGTGTTAAGTAAATATTACTCGTATTTAACGGTTATGCAGCCCAAGGGAGAAATGATTCTTTTGTACATCCATTTGAATACATTTCAATTCCTTACAAATCGAGCAAAATTGATTTTGAAACCATTTACATTTGGCAATGATTGGAAACGTTTTATTTTAAAAGTGTATTAATTTCATTGATTTCATTGATTTTATTAGGATATTTTGAATTTTGAATGCAAGAGAACATTTAAAAGCAAGACAATTTTATTTTGTGAAAATGATAACTTTCGGGGAATTCGTGTCGTAGCATGACTTGATATAAAGGTTTCTTAACATGAATTAATTTCTTTTGCAGAAATTTGTATTTGGGATTTATCACTATTCTCATAATCGTTACACACGTCAACCCGTTTAATACAAATATAATTGATAATCCATTAATATTTAACGATTTATTAAATATTTAACTTTTGCGGTGAGTCACGTTAGCCGACGTTAATTTTTTGAATTGACATTGATGCACTTAATCATAAAAAAGCATTTAATTGTTGGACATTATTCGTAATTAAATACATGATTAAACGTAGATTAAATGCGATTTAAAATCCTTTTAATTACATAAAACAAAATTACTTTAAAAAATTCAAGCAGGAAAAACTACAAAAAACATAAAAAATGTTTTAAGTTTGTGTACTCGAAGATACACACACAGAGAGAGAGAGAGAGTGAGAGAGAGAGAGAGAGTAAGGTGGAAAATATTTACGATGTGACTAATACATCAAATATTAGTTTTAATCTATTAAAGAAGAATCTTTAGGAAAAGTGTTTAAGAGAAAGCGTTTGTAAATGTAATAAATTGTTTGAAATGTTTAAATGTTTAAAAGAATTGTAAACACAATAAGGCTTTATTAGAACGAATTTAGCTTAACGATAAAATGTGGAATATAAATTGATTCAGATATTTGTCTCAGCAGACTTTTGAGTAGTGCCTCATTCAGTCAACCAAAAATTGTAGAAGACTTCTTTTGATTTAGGCCAATATTTCAACTGTACTCGCTTTAATGCAAGTCAAATGTCGAAAGACAAACGTTGTCAAAGAATAAGAACGCAGCGTTTAGGTTAATAGGAATTTATTGAATAACTCAATTTTTATAATGGTCCATATAAATTCATTAGAGCGAGGGGAAAGCGCGAGATTTGATTACGTTTCCGGCAATTGGGATCACCGAATTTATTGGATTTTGTCTCAGAACGAAAGTTAGGGAAGTTCAAGCAAAGGTCGACTTAAGTCGAAAATAGCAAAACTATGGTATATAAAAAATGAGCAAAGATTGGGAAAACAATAGCGATGCAGTGAAAGCAAATTCAACGAAATAGATACACAATTATTAGAAAAAAGAACATCAATAACCATCACTTACAATCAGTTGGTCAGCGTAATGTGCGTGTACACGCCAGTGTATGCGTACACTTGTGTGTATGGTTGTGTTTGTGAGTATATGTGTAGAAACAGAAAATATTAAAAAAAGCAAAACAAAACAACATAAACGGCAACGCAAGTCGACGCAACATAACTTCGTCGCATAGCGCAGCTCTCAATATGGCGCCGCCATCTTGAAAGACAATATACGACGATTGACGAGTTACCCAGAAGAGCAACCAACAACAAACAGAGCAATATACGAAAACGGCAAATGAAAGGAAAAAAAACCAGAGTGATTTATTTGAAAATCAGTTTAGTCGCTCCCCCTCAAACGAAATCATTTGTTCAATGCCTCAATTACATTTATTCGAATACACTCATACAAACACACCACACTCGCGCCAACAAGGAACCAACTTAAGTAGCCAGCCAGCCAACTAGCCAACCAACCAACCAACTAGCCAACCAACCAACCAACTAGCCAACCAACCAACCAACCAACGAACCAACGAACTGAGTCCTCGGATTAACCAGCAATTTCATTTCCATCTGTACATATGTCAATCCATCCATACAAACAAGACTCAGGCAACAAATACAATCAGTCATCTCCAGTTTGAACCATTTAGGCAGCCAACTTCTCTGCCTTTTAGGTATCCAATGAATATGTTATCGAATTGACGTACCATCGTCACTACTTGTGAACGCATTTTTATTTCCTTTCGGTCCTAACGTTTTTTTAATTATATTGATATTATATAAAAAATACCGTTATAAAGAAGACTTTAAAAAATTAATTCGGTAGATTTAGAATGAAAATTTGTTCGCTGTAACAAATCAATCTACCTTTAAGTAAGCATATTGCGTGGGAAATTATTTAAACGATATTGAAAGAAACCGCGAGTTTTCGTGTAATACTATTGGACATATATGCACCAGTGTCAAGCACCGTTCAACAGACGGAATTTAAACGGAAGACGAGTAGAACCTTTAGAAGTAATTAAAGCAAATCATCGAAAGCTCAGTGAGTTCTTGCTCTTTCTCCAAGATTACCTGCTCTGCCATTCATCATTCATCTTCACATGTGTTTGAATATAGTAAATTATAGAGAGTAATTTATTTAAATGATATATACAAAAAATTTAAAACGGATGAATGAATGAAAATGAAAATGAAACAAATGAAAAATCATTCAAACAATATCTGATCTGAGTAGAGAGCTTATATGCTAACCTCTCTTTTGAGTTTGAAATTACAAAGAGTAAGAGCAGTAATAATTTGTTGTCTTTGAATTTCCCCTCAAATCATAGATTTCTCTTCTTGCATGGAAGAAATGTGTGAGATTGAAAAAGAAATGGCTGTGAGGTGAATACTCGAAGAGCGAGTAATTGAAATTCAAAATTTACCCGTGACTTCGTTGGCAGAAAGCGCATATCCATGCGTACATACGTACGCATTGCACGTGCGTGTAAAGTCACCACAATCTAGGGGTTTTGTTTTTGGATTTACTTTGCTTTTCGTGAGAATAATATTTATTGAGATAATTTTTATCTTCAGATTTTATTTTTTTAAGAGAGTGATTGATATATAAGAGATTCAAGAGATTCCCTAAGAAGAGAGTTTTCGATTGATTTCTGTATTATACTATACTACCGCGGTAATTTTTAATTTCAATCGAAATCTATTTCGAACTTGCACGCGAAAAACTTATTTGACGTCTATTTTTTATGCATTTCTTACACAACGCGAGCTTGTACCATTCTGCTATTATTATTTGCTCTCATTTAGTGTGTAGAAAAAACAACAGCTTGTTTCATAACATATAAACAAAAGTGGTGTAATTTCTGCAATGATTATAACCGGGTTTCATAGCAGTCAACTCAATTGAATGCCAAATATTGTTCTTTTAATAGCTTGAGAGACCAAAAACAATATCTAATTTTCACACAATTATCTTTCTATTCATTAATTATATATTTTTTAATAAGCAAGCTGTAAAATTTGTGGAAAAATTTATAGATGACCTAATGATACACTAATATTCTCCAAGGCATTGACGCTTAAATTTCAAGGTCACACCTCCCACTCGAAACCCATATTTTTTATTGACCCGGATGCAGATTTCTTAAGTAATAGGTACCAAATTCCTAGTAATTTTTTACCATTCTGTAATGGCATAGAAGAAATGCATGTTATTTAGAGCAAAGTATGCTATCTCTTTATCTGTGGATTACAGTTCTATAAGTATTATTGGCCCTTGCTCTTTAGTTCTAAATCATAATTGCTACGATCCTACAGAGAAGGCGTCAAACAAAATAAAGGAGTTTGGCCGTCTATCGAAGATAATCAGATAAAACACTCTCACTAATGTACACGTATTTTTGGCATACATTCACAAAACGGTACAATTTTCTAAGGACACAAGTTTCACGAGAAATTTGTAGCCACGCCAACGACACTCGCACGTGCGTTTTTCCACTGGTATTGATTCGAAGGGTGTTGTAGGTGAAAAACTATAGGAAATTTGTTTGAATTAATTGAACATAAAGATTGTTATTTCTTATTTTTTAATCATTTGATTAAAAAAATATTCGATAAATAAAAATCGAAAATTAATATAGATATAATTTATTTCATACTTCTCCGGTATAAAACGATGTTCGGTTAATTGTATTTCAGTGTAATAAATTTGGTGCCTTGATGTTAAAAATTAATTATACACATCTATAATTTTCTTCAAGATATGAATTATATATTCCAAATTGATTTGATGAATTGTCTGTCTCCATAGTGCCCCATTGATTTTCGTAAATTAAAGCCTACTGCTAATGTTTACGTTTGGTGAAAATTATATAAAAATAGAGTCGATAGCGTGAAACGTTTTCCACGCTCGATGAAAAATATGGCGTTATACTCGTTAGCAAACTCACAGCAAACAAGAACAACATCAGACGAGTTCTCACACATTGTGTCCGTGAATTCAACAGACTATAAAGAATAAACATTATAACGAATTTCTAATTTACAGCAACGAGTTCCCTATCTCTTTTTCTCTAGTATTACTTTGTTTCTTCGTACTTCAAGGCAATATTTTCACACCATTTTCGAACAATAAGCAAAACAAATAGAGCGATAAACTTTCGAACGTCGAATTTCAATAATTGTCTCTTATATGGAATACTAATTTTCTCTTCTGATATACTCTTATTAGTTGCAGCTCTTCTGTAGGTTGGCCAAATTATATGCGCTCTTTTCATACGGAATGTTGTAAAGAGAATATAAAATGAGATTTTTATAATTATTTAAAATTATGCTATCATACTGCTTTTTCTCTCTCTGCTTTACATTTCCTTTAGTCATACTTTAGTATATCTTTCTTCAGGCCTCTAATTTCAGTGAGTAATTTTGTGCTTTATAATAAAGAGAAATACATAGCATTTAGTATTTAGAAAGAGGGTACAAAGAAAAATTACGAAAAATTCATTCCTTGCAATGAAAATTTGTATAAGGAGTTAGTAATAATTATGTGAGAGAATTTCTGTTTTTTGGATGGACTGTATCATAGAGTAAGTTATTTCGTACTCTATCACCGAATTCCTTGTTTAGTATCGTTCATGAGTATTTGTGTATTTATGTGTATATTCTTTTATTGTGTATTCCTACCTCTTTTTATAAAATTTAACAAATTGGAATTTTTTTCTCTTTCTATATTGCAGCACAATCATGAAGACCACGAGAAACAAAATAGTTTTGGTTATCAGTGCATCTCGGCTGCAGGACAGTTCATCAATATTCCCACTAAAACGAATCAAATTGTAGTGTTGGAACACGGCAACACGGCAACACTGCAAGGAATACGGCGGCGACAGATAATTTTGCAACACGAGCACAATTTCGTGTTTTTGGCAAATGTGAATTCGTCCTTACGAAATATTTTGTTCTTTGAAATTGTTAAAGGAAATCAATCAAAATTAAACGCAATAATAAAAAAAAGTCCCATAATCCTCCAATGAAAAACATGGATAAAAGTGGTGACGGCGGAGATGGTAAATCCGGCGGTGGTAGTGGTGGTGGTGGTGGTGTCGCTGTTGGCAGTGGTAAGGCCGGCTCCAGTGGCAACGGGAGCGGTGGAGCCGGTCAGCATGATCCTGCCTCCCTACTAGATGCGGCATCACTTTTTGGTAAGTATTTTTTCTTTTGTTGAAATAAAAAAAGAAATATTTCTCAAAATAATATTTTTTTGAATATTTTCGAAAATAGCATATTGGGGACGTGATCCATCCGCAGCTGCAGCAGCCGCATCGAATCCACTTTTCAGTTCACAGTTTAATGCTGCCGCTGCTGCAGGTTTGGGTCTCCTTCCGAATCCCGGCGCTGCAGCGGCGGCTAATGATCGTTATTCTATGGCAGCCGCAGCAGCAGCCGCTGCAGGGCACCATCATCAAAACACTATGGCTGTGGCAGCCTCGCAAGCGGCTAGTCTCGCAGGTCTGCATCCAGCAAGTGAGTCCGTTACCTTTTTGGTTTTTTTTTTGAAATTAACTGATAAATTAAGGGAGCAAAACAGCAAATGTATATCTTGCTTCTTTTAAGATACGTTTGAAGAAACGGCTCCCAAATTAATGGAAAGGCTTTGTCAATTTTTTTAAAAACTATTCGATGACTTCAATTGAATGGTATCTATCGATCAGAGTCTTATAAATGATTTTATATTTAATTAGGTTAAAAATTTTTCAAATTCTACGTAAATTTTATTTTTAATTTCCTTTTAATTCTTTTTAATTTTCCTCTAGGTTGGTGGTCGATGGCTCAGTTAGCTGCACAGGATTATTTTAGCCGATTACAAGCTTCAGGTCTATCACCATTTCCGCATCCTGATTTAGCTGCAGCATTCGGTCCATCAGCCTTGGGCTTAGCAGCTGGTTCATCGGCTTCTGGTGCTGGTGGTAGCGGATCTGGTACGGGATCTAATAGTTCTAATATTGGCGGTGGGGCCGGTGTTAGTAATTCTGGTTCCGCAAATTCATCGTCCACTAGCAAATCTAGTAAGAGTCGTAAAGAGAAACGACAACAACAACAGCAACAGCAGCAACAACAACAGCAACAGCAACAACAGCAGAATCTGGCCAACAGCATAAATGCAGCAGCTGCAGCCGCAGCAGCAGCGGCAGCAAATAATCCTGCTGCTGCCTTGGCTGGAATGCATGGTTTAGTAAATGCCGGTACAACAATAACGCCATCCTCAGGAATGGGTAGCGGCAATGCTGGGAGTGTGAGCGGCAATGTCTCAACATACAAAGTAAGTGCATCTGTTGAATATCGATGGAAACCAACGAATTGTTTTATTTCTAGAATACCCCAAGTGGTTATGGAAAATCAACCATGTCTTCGGCGTTATCAGCAGCCCCAGGTTCCGCATATGATCCCGTTACATTGCATAAAGAACTGCTTGCAATGCAAGTTGCAGCTGCTGCGGCATCTTCGAATACCGGTAGCAGTTCATCCAGTTCCTCATCGAAGAAATCCACGACTCATCATATCCAATCATCACACCAATGCGTGGGTGGCGGTGGAAGCGGAGGTATGAATGCACCCGCAAACCAAATTGGCAATAACTCCAACAAATCATCTGTTAATACTGGTGTAATGCATCATTTGGGTGGTAATGGTGCCGGTGGCAATATTAGTAATTCCGGCTCACATCACAGCTCGATGATGTCACCCCATCATGGTTCCTTAGGTGGCGGTGGTGGTGGTGGTGGCGGTAGCGGTGGTTGTGTTGGTGTTAATCACATGACTGGTAACGCCGGCGGCAGTGGAGTCGGAGGTGGGAACTCTTCGAAAGAGCGAGAAAAGAACAACGCATCCCTTAATGCTTTGAATTCACTTTCGCAATTGGGTTCCCTCGGACTTAGCCCACAGCAAAGTGTTCAAGCGGCGATGAACGCTTTTGCAGCTAGCAATTCAGTGGCAGCATCAGCCAATGCAGCCAGTGGAAAGTCTACAAAAGATTACATACCGTCGGGCATCTTGAGGTAGGTTCTGATGTGTTCCGAATTAGATTTCGGGGAATGTAAACAATATTAACATGCATAATCACATTAATATCCCCAACCAGTTTGAACCAATAAGTAGAGAGGTAGAAAGGTTTGTTTTCTAAGAAAACTCTCTGTTTGTGGGCGTGGTGGGGCAGGATGGGGTGTGGGGTGTAGATGAGCGGTGATGGCGTTTGGAAATTGATTTGGGCTGAAATTTCTGTTTTGGGGTCATTTCTCTCATCTCATAATTTCTTGACTTTCCGTTTGTTCTTTTTTCTGTTCGAAATCGTCTTGTGATATTTGTCACTAATCCACGTACACTCCACGTAGTGCTGCACTGGAAGGAAAGTAAGATCCTCCTTTTGATTATCTTGATGTTGTATGGAATGCCATAGTGTCTTCTTAGACTAAATAGATGTGATTGGCAATTAAAGAAAGAAATCAATATGTAATTGTTTTAATCTCTGCTCGAATTTTTATCAATTGGTGTTTTTCAAAATTGCAATTTTTTATATTTTTTAAAATGATTATTAAGCTTTTTATTTCTTATATATTCTCTTCATGTAGAGAACAATTTGTGTTTATTAGTTGGGATAATCTCTTTTCGTTATATTTTTTAGCGATCATCCTTCTTTGCTGGGAGTGCGGCTGCCGCCCGATACGGAGATCATTAAATACACTTCTTCCATCGTGGGCCCAAAAATACCTGGTACAACTACGCGTGGTCGCAAAAAGACCATTTCTGAAGAACAGCAACAACAACAAACGTCCAATCCCCTTTCCTCTCTGCTTGCATTTCCAGGTCTCAGCCCAGCGAAACGGGCTAGACTCGAAATGGAGTATGCTGCAATGGCAGCGGCGGCAAATGCAGCGCAGCACCAGCAGCAGCAACAACATCAGCAGCAGCAGCACCAACAACAACAACACCAACACCACCAGCAACAACTGCAACAGCAGCAGCAATCAGATGGAGTGGGTAGTGGTAATACTGCTGCAACTGTTCAAACATCTGGGCACATGGTCTCGGTATCACAGAGTGGTATCTCAGGCGGTGCAGGAGGTGTTACAACATCTACCCGTGATTCTTCATCCGATCGTGTAGAAGTTATTAAACTGCCACCCACAATAACATCGAATGGTGCATATAATCTTTCTAACAAAAACAAAGACCTGCACGATTTGACTGGGGATCACGGCTGTGGTGGAGGCGTTAACTTGAGCATGAAATCTTCGAATAGCGGTCCATTGCCGGGAACAGCATCTGCGCCCATTACAATAGAGGATTTCGATGCACCTCTAAATTTGTCGATGAAGCCAGATAGATCGTCCTCGTCCTCTTCCTCTGTCAGCAATGATTACACACAATCGACTGGAGGGGCTGCTGGTGGATCACAAACAGGAACAGCCTGTGCTTCGAATAGTTTGCAAAGCTTAAGCTCGATTACTGCAGCTCTTGGTTCAAGCAATTCAGCACCTTCAACTGGAATTGCTGTTCCTGGAAGTTCGAATGAACGCTCGCAAGCATCGTTCAAGGAGGGGCGTCCTCGCAATCTTGGTCGAGGTGTTTCAAAGCCGAAGAAGAATACAGTGGCATCGTTATTGGCACAATCACGCGCAGTCGGACTAAAGCCAATGCTAGCAACACAACAACTGCTGCAACAGGGCGCTGATTTTGTAAGTTTTTTCGTGAAAGTGTCATTAATTTTTATCAGAGACACTTATTGAATTTTTGCTCAATAGGAAAAAATCAGACAGGCTCTAAGCGAGGCTAACGCACAAATGGATTTGTCTACTGACTCTGAGAGTATTGCAGCTGAGAGTGGTATGTCCGAAAGTGAGGGAGAGGATGGACATATAATTAATATAACCGAATTGCGGATGCCTCTGGATTTGGGTTGGAAGCGTGAAACAGTGATAAAAGGGTTAACTAAAGCTGGACAAATACGAGGCGACGTAGTGTATTATGCACCCGGCAGTAACGTACCACTGAAGACTTTAGGCCAGATATTTTCTGTGAGTTTGTAAATGATTCTTTCCATTTGAAACTATCAAAAACTGTTTACAATTTGCGAGAGATCTGGATGTGGGAATGATAAATTTTTATAATACATTTGTATACTTGATATAGCATTTGGAAAAGCATCCATCAAAACTTGTACGAGACAATTTCAGTTTCTCATCACGCGCCATCGTAGGTTCCTTTTTACAGCCTGCACCTCCACCTTACGCGAATGATGGCGAATATATACGCATGAGCGACTGTGATGTTGCTAAACGTTTAGAAGATTTAAAATTATTCACACGCCAGACATTGAATGTGGAACAACGTATTGAAATAGCGAAACAGCAACAAGCTTTGCGCGATGCCAAGAAGTTACAGAAGGAGGAAATGGCACGCAACAAGGAGAGAGCAAGACAAGAGAAAAATGAGAAGCTGGAACACCAACGCAAGGAGAAAGAACTGAAGAATCAGCAGGCTATTGAAGTGAGTAAAATCAGTCAGTATGTGGGAAGGTGTAAACATGTAGCGGAAATTTATACGATGTACTATTTTAGGCGCGCAGAAAACGTCAAGAGGAATTAGATCGCATAAAACAGGAAGAGCTTATAAAAAAGCAACAGGTAAGAAAATTAATTTCCAAGTTGGTTCTATTCAAAAACCGCATTCAACATTAACATTGTTCGATTTGCTCGAATATTCCATTAGCTGGAAACCAATTTTTTAATGGCTCAAAAATTTTATTGAAGAAATTGAATTTATCTGGTTATTTTTAAAACTTTTATTTTTCTTATTCTCAGGAAAAAGAAAAGAAACGCCAAGAAGCGATCTTAGCTAAGGAACAGGTATTAATACCTCTTCTTACTAAATATAGAAGCTTTAAGATTAAGTGCTTTTCTGTTGTCTATAGCTCTTTAAATTACTTCCTCAATTTCCTGATCCTTCACAATGAAACATTCTAAATAAAATATAATTATTAAAGTATTTTGTTCTTGGAGTGGATGAATTAAAAAAATGATATTCTGAGGATATACACTTTGACATTTTCTTGTCATAATTCTTGTATCATCCAATCCCACGATAATTAGTATTGATTCTAGCCTTAAATGTATGATAAATTTCTACATTTTTCCCTTCGATTTCCTTTTGAAAAATTTCTATTCTCATCCATTCGAAATTAGATTTATATTTCTAACTTTTTTAACTGTTCATCGCATTATGATGAACGCGTTGAACTGATTATATCCGACGATGTCGAGAGAATTTGAAAAGAAACAGTTACAGGCAGGCGTATGTCAATAATTCTATTCAACACAGCTATCTATACAATGTTTGCTCTCATTAATATCAATGATATTTTCGTACAATTATTATTTATAAACGTTATTTATGTTAATTTATTGATTTATTCATAGGAACTGAATAAGCAGAAAGAAATGCTTTTGGCCGCTGAAATGGTAAGAACTCATATTTTTATAGCTTTGGCTTCATATAATTTTGATAATAAATAGCATAGATCTGCACGCTATCCTTGAGAATGACATATGCATTGAGGCGTAGTATTACCCGATAAATTCGAATAAAAGTGAACATTTAGCACGACAGTACATTATGCCATCTGCTGTCTGAGAATGCGATCACGTCTTAATTCGAATTTGAAATTGACTCATTTAAAAATGAGGACAATACATACTGCATTCAACAGATCCCATAGTTATTCATTTCATTACATTATTATATATGCTCTTGGATATTTGGGTAGTAATAATTTTGTGAAGTTGTTCCTATTTGGATCATTGCAGACTTCGCCTTTATTTAAAGACCTAAGAATTCGATCAAAATTATGTAAAGGAATATGTTTAGGAATGATATGAATATGGATAGGGATGTATATCGACCCCAAAAAAAATATTATACCCCTTATACTCCTAATTTTCTGTCCGTATGAGCGTAAATGAATTTTTTCTTATTGGCTACATTCTATTTGTTGCCTTCGATTCGAAAGAGTCACGGATTTGTTTTTCTTGTAATGTAATGTCCACCTTTCGGAAGGGCTTTGGGAAAACTAGGAAAAATAATTTTAAAATTCAATTCAAATAAATTCTCAATTTTCAATTTTATTCTTTTCTATTTCTCAATTCTCAATGATTATTTCTAATGTTTATTATTAATCCTATTTTCTAATGTTTATAGGAACGTGAGCGGCGTCGGCAGCATTTGAATTTGATTCGTCAACTAGATATCCGTCGTAGGTTTGAGGAGCGTGAAAAGAAAAAACATCAGCTAGTATTAGATCGATTGATATTACGCGAGAAACGATTAGCAGCACGTAAACGAGATGCTGAAATTTTGGCTCAGATAAGGTAAAATTGATCCGTTATATTGAAGGCACGACCGATCGTAATGGGTTTTAATTTGTTCTTGATTATGTTGACAGAAAGCCTCAAGAAGATTCGGAAATTCTACATGAAACAAAAATACCCGAATTGGATCGTATTGCAGGCAATCGTTTGCCTGGACAGGCTATGGCTGATCTTCTGATGGTGTTTGAGTTTTTACATAATTTTGGTGAAACACTCGGATTTGGTTAGTAGCAAAATTGTATAAAAACATTTGAAGCACACTTTTAATAATCCTTTTCCTTTTCCCCTCTGTTTGCTTTTCTTTTAGATATGGAATCCTTACCGACCTTACAAAATCTCCATGATGCTTTGGTCAGCGACAGTACTGTTGATGCAGAAGAGGAATTACTTTCTGTGATGACTCATTTGCTTGTATGTGCCATTGAGGATCCCGGAATTCCGAATCCTGGTCGTCATACCACTCTATTAGGGCAGTCTCTTAGGAATGCAGATATTACTAATTCGAATGTTTCGGAAATATTGCGCATTTATTTGTACGCCACAGCTACCGGTGAAATCCGCCAAATGTTCGGCGTAACCATGGATCGCGAGCGTGAACGTCGTATTCCCGATCATCACCAAGTTGATGCAGATGCTGCTACTCATTCTGGCAAGAATCAAGAGTATTATAAGCTTTTGCATGAGAACGAAACTTGGAAACTTTCGCATTCATTAAAAGATCGGCCATTCGTTTCGCTGAATCCAACCCGTAAAGCTCAGATTTTGGCTCATCTTTGCAATGATTTGCTGATGAATAAGGCAGTACTTAAACAGATTGAGAATAGCCTTGAGACTTGTGCGCAAATGCGTAAAGAGAAGTATATGACCGATATGAAGGTGCGCAAATATAAAGCATTACACATTCGCAAGAGTCGTATAGAAGCTTACGAGAAAGCACAGGCAGAACGAGAAGCTGCAATGTTGGCGGCAGTTGCTCAGCAGAAGTTGGATGCTGAGCGCCTTGAGAAGGAAGTTGCCGACAAAGAGGCGGCCACAGAAGCCGTTAATGATAAGCCAATTGAATATAATGAAACCAACAACAACAGTAAAGAGGAAGTCGCGGAAAAGATGGATATCGAAAATATTGATATATCAAATAATCGTCTTTGCGATACTGTCGAGATTAGTGACAGAGACAGTGATGCTACGAGCAAAGATAATGCAACGAGCAGTAATGTTTATTACACTGCATCATTACTGGATGGCAAATTAGTAGAAAGTAGCCCTTCCAAAAGTTGCATGAGCATTGGTGATCTAACTCCGGTTAAAATACCGAAAATGGACGATCTTGTTACGACGTCCACTTATCAGAATGGTAACCCCGGCGTTACTGGCGTATCTGTTGAACTGAGTGCATTAATGCCGAAAAACAAAGGTGTTCCAACTCGTGTTTCTATAAATGACGATGCTGCCTCAACAACGGATGTCGGTATGGATGACGATCTGAGCGATCTTGAGTCTGAAATTACTAATGTGGAGGAGGACGAGGACAGCAAACTGAGTGCAGATGAGTTACAGAAGAAGCTTGATAAAATTATACGCTCATCACTGAATTGTAAGGAAGCTTTAGAGAAGAGCACAAATCAATTACGCGCAGTTTGTTTCGGTCAAGATCGCTTTTGGCGGCGTTATTGGAGGCTACCGAAAGCAGGGGGCATATTTATTGAAGCACTGGAGAGTGCCCAGAATGATATATTTGAGTACAATGAAATATTAGAAGCTGAAGATGCAGAAAACGCAGTCCACGAAAAAATTCTAACCGAAGTTGGAGAAGATGAAAGTAAGGTCGAAATCGTTGAAAATCATGATACTAATGGCGACGGTAATAAAGAGAATCCGGAACAGATTCAGAAACCATCTGATACTGATGAGGATGCAATTAAACATCTGTCGAGTGACATAGAAATGAAACCACAGGCAGCAGTAGATGATGATGATGATGATGACGATGTAGTTGAAACTAATACGATTCAACCCGAAATTGTTGATTTAGGCGATGACGACGATGACGATGATGTGCCTCAAGTAGTATCCAGGCTGGATTCATTGCAGGACATTAAGAGCAATCCAGCGTTGGCACCATCCGCCGCTCCAATTCTTACGAAAACCGATTTTGAAGCTGAGATTAAAATTCCGACAATTCCGTCTTATCAAATACCGACTACCACTACTGCTGAATTCAACTGTGATAAACTTGAACAAATGGTTTCGATGGGACCATTCAATTGCGATGATTTAAAGAAAGAGGACGATTGCATTATCGTATCAGCAACAAATGCCAATAATGAAGATATTATGCTGAAGCCGCAACCACCGAATTTATTATATAATCATTCTGAAAAGTGGTTTTCAATTCTCAATCGCGAAATGCCACTTACAACAACTGAGTTGCAAAATGATGATGTCCAAAATGAATTCCATATAAGCTACTCCAACATCACGTGTAGCACGCAAATGCAATTGCAGGGTCATCGGTGGGACATTGTTAATAATGCGCAATACTTCACCATTCCACTGGACGATTGCAAAGTGAACACTGCAAATTTTACCAACGATTGTATTCTGTCACTTTCTGGCCTGGACGATAACCAGATTGAGTTGAAGTTACGAGAGTTCGAAGAAAAATTGTCAACGGCTTCAAAAAACGGTCTGGAATCTCCTCGTCAATGTGCGATGAAAAGTGAAGATATTGAAATGATGGACAACAACTTTGAGAGCGCTGATGAGGAGAGAAAAAATGCTGTTTTGTCGTTTGTGAAGACAGAAGAATGCGAGCAAAAGTTTTTTCCTTTTCTTAATGACACTAAGGATGATAGCGGTGGCGGTAAAGAGGCAGAAATAGTAGGGGGAGAATCGTCTGAATCGAAGGTAAACACCCGCATCGTACTCAAACTGGATGAAACCACAGGGATTCCACTTCAAAATGTTGCGAACATGTCATTGGCTAACATTAGTACTTTCATTCCATGCGACATACCCACCCCTCTTTCTATGACACCAAATGAGCATCGTCTTCTAGAGCATGTTAAGAAAGAGGGGTTCCCGAAGAAATTAAAGAAGAGCTTCGTGCCACGGCATCTGCGCTACGGATGGTGGAAATTAGATTCTATCGACATGTTGCGTCAGGTGATAGATAGCCTTGATCCGAAGGGTGTACGTGAGAGAGAGCTTCAAGAGAACCTCATGCGCTTTCTTTCGCAGGACATTGAGATTGGGTTGCCATATAAATTATGCGGCTCTAAAACCGAGCATGAATTAATGAGTATCAACAAAGATGGCTACGTCCTACCTGATAAACCGACCGACTGGAGTCCAAAAATAGCCAAACGTGTAGAGCTCGCTTTGTTGGAGCAATTGGAGGCGTTGGAGGATAAAATTGCCAGTGCTTCGATGCAACTGAAAAATTGGCAGCTACCACCACGTATTGAAAATGAGATCAATTTTGATCAAGAGGAAGACATTACTGAAGAAGACTTTGTTACAATCATTCCTATGATACGCGAGCGAATTATTGATTTGGAGGCCAATATTGAGCGTCGCTACTTGAAACCACCGTTGGGTTCTCAGACCGGTGATGCTCACCTCGCTGTTATTGCTCAAAACCAGCAGACCAGCACCCAGACTCAGAATTCTGCATCCGCGGCTGCATTCCTTCTACAAATGCAACAGCAAGCAGCTGCAGCTGCGCAACAACAACAACAACAGCAGCAATTGATCAATCAGCAACAAATGCAAACACAAAATGCTATAAATGCGTCAGCCTTCAATGAGCGGGCTATGGCAATAGCAGCCGCTAATGCTGCAGCAGCACAAGCCGCTGTAGCAACAACAGCTGGAACCGGCGATGCTGTTGCGGCGGGAGTCTGTGTTGACAATAATTCGGGAGGAGGCGATTCACCTGCTAGTAACTGCGACAGCGATAAAGATGAGAAAGTGGAGAATATACCGAAAGGATTAGTCTCTTGGCGAGATGCAGTGTCGCGTTCTCATACAACCGCGCAACTGGCAATGGCGTTGTACGTTCTCGAATCCTGTGTTGCCTGGGATAAGAGCATAATGAAAGCGGTAAGTATTGATACTCAACGCGATGCAATCAATACTTTCTTTCCCAATTAACACTTTGGTTTTGAAGGAATAAACTTAAACACTTGTAATACGCTTTATCTCCTCTCCCATTCTATATATATATCACTCTCTCTTTGTCACATTGTAGTATATTATAGTACTAATTCACAGAAGTCCTAACCGATTACATTATTTGTGCAGAGTTTTGATTGAGATAATTAATTTATTAAATAATTCATCAATAATTTCACCAATCAATTCATTGTCTGATTCTGCTCATAAAATTCATTCCGTATATACTAAGGTTATGTTGTTTGCGTTGTCTAAAATTTGCTTGTATTTGTCCATCATAATATTTCTTGTCCGTGAGAAATCTCATCCTTGGAGAGAGACTATAGGCCTAATTATTTGCATCATGAATATACAATAAATTTTGTATCGAAATAATTTTGAATGTGATTGCAATTAAATATTTAAATATCTACTAGGTATCGAAATATATATTAGATATCTAAAGGATAATTTCTTCAGAATGTAGTTGAACTCTTATTTTCTAACTGAAAGTTTTTTGATCGATGAATTAAATTTTTGTGGGATATTTTGGCTTTAGCTCTTGCTTATTATAATTGAATGGGTTCCACTACCTATTAATTCGGTGTCTTAACTTTGATTTTTATTTGGGTTTGAAACTCTGGCGCTTGTCAGAATGGTTTTTGTACGAAAGTCGCGGAATATCGAGAAAGTAAAGCAGCAGTGAACTCGTGAGGAAAATACTAAATTCAATTGATTTAATTATTTAAGAAATTGAATTGCCCTAGAAACTTAAAAAGCGCTAAATTTTTTGGAACTAGAACTATGAGTGAATCGGTACAAAATGTACCGATTCATTTAGACTCACTTTCTAAATGTCAAATTCATGTTTCTAAAATCTTTTGGAAATTCCGGATAGATAAAACCAATCATAATTACAGGATTACATTTTTATAATTATCATTATAGGATTATGAATTCTTTTTAGTAATGAGTAAAACTGGAATTTAAAATAGATTAAATATATATATATATATATATATATATATATATATATATATATATATATATATATATATATATATATATATATATATATATATATATATATATATATATATATATATATATATATATATATATATATATATATATATATATATATATATATATATATATATATATATATATATATATATATATATATATATATATATATATATATATATATATATATATATATATATATATATATATATATATATATATATATATATATATATATATATATATATATATATATATATATATATATATATATATATATATATATATATATATATATATATATATATATATATATATATATATATATATATATATATATATATATATATATATATATATATATATATATATATATATATATATATATATATATATATATATATATATATATATATATATATATATATATATATATATATATATATATATATATATATATATATATATATATATATATATATATATATATATATATATATATATATATATATATATATATATATATATATATATATATATATATATAATATATATTATATATATATATTATATATTATATATATACTATATATATATATATAATATATATATATATATATATATATATATATATATATATATATATATATATATATATATATAATATATATAATAT
>OZ016505.1:12781519-13014137 GCA_963966595.1 Physocephala rufipes | reverse complement strand
ATATATAATATAATATATATATATATATATTATATATTTATATATAATATATATAATTATATATATATATATATATATATATATATATATATATATATATATATATATATATATATATATATATATATATATATATATATATATATATATATATATATATATATATATATATATTATATATATATATATATATATATATTATATATATATATATATATATATATATATATATATATATATATATATATATATATATATATATATATATATATATATATATATATATATATATATATATATATATATATATATATATATATAATATATATATATATATATATATATATATATATATATATATATATATATATATATATATATATATATATATATATATATATATATATATATATATATATATATATATATATATATATATATATATATATATATATATATATATATATATATATATATATATATATATATATATATATATATATATATATATATATATATATATATATATATATATATATATATATATATATATATATATATATATATATATATATATATATATATATATATATATATATATATATATATATATATATATATATATATATATATATATATATATATATATATATATATATATATATATATATATATATATATATATATATATATATATATATATATATATATATATATATATATATATATATATATATATATATATATATATATATATATATATATATATATAATATATATATATATATATATATATATATATATATATATATATATATATATATATATATATATATATATATATATATATATATAATATATATATATATATATATATATATATATATATATATATATATATATATATATATATATATATATATATATATATATATATATATTATATATATATATATATATATATATATATATATATATATATATATATTTATATATATATATATATATATATATATATATATATATATATATATATATATATATATATATATATATATATATATATATATATATATATATATATATATATATATATATATATATATATATATATATATATATATATATATATATATATATATATATATATATATATATATATATATATATATATATATATATATATATATATATATATATATATATATATATATATATATATATATATATATATATATATATATATATATATATATATATATATATATATATATATATATATATATATATATATATATATATATATATATATATATATATATATATATATATATATATATATATATATATATATATATATATATATATATATATATATATATATATATATATATATATATATATATATATATATATATATATATATATATGTGTATTTGTGTGTCTACGTATGTATTATAAACCAATGTATATGTACGTATTATAAACCAACGTACGTATACGCACATGTACAAACACATACAATAATTCATTCATACATAAACGCACACACACAAAACACATACTTCTCTTGCAAACACAAACACTTGTACGACAATCTCGTGGACACAATCTTCTAAATGAACTCTTTTTCGATCGCAAATGCGATTTTTTTAAACTTTCGAATGTAAAGCAAAAGCAAAAAAAGTCCAAAAAATATAAAAAATCGAAACCAAGAAATAGCAGAAAATCAGAGAAGTCAGTCAGTAGTAGTAGTACCGTAGCGGGCACGCCCACTACAGCCCAGACTAACAGGAAGCACCACAACAGCAACAACAAAAGCAACCATCAAAACACTTCCAAATTCGTAGCTGATGCAGCGATACCGTCGTTTGGCAACAGAACAAGTAGTTTGCAGAAGAAAAAGAAAAGCAAATCGAAATCTAAGTTAAAAGACAAATATCAAGAAACATATGAAGGAGACGAAGGGCAAGATGAAGAGGAAGAAGAAGAGGAAGACGAGGAGATGGCCCATGAAAATGAAGCCATAGAAGAAATAGAAAAAGATCAAAATCATGTTGCGGCAAAGAAAATTACAGAGTTGGCAACAATAATGATGATGCCGACGATGCCGTTAATACCGCCCATTGAGGAGATATCCCGTAATTCGTCTATAACATCGACGCCTCGTCATTCAGTTCAGCGGCTGACATTTTTTAATGACTCTGTTGAAGAAGAAAGTGAAGAATACGATAATGATGACGAAAAGGATTTAAGCTTTCAATTAAGAACGCCCCGTCGACGTAATAAGCCTAAGAAGAAGAAACCGTCGCTAACGTCTCTGTTGTCTTCATCATCGGCTGCATTAAAAAAACAAAGGAAGAAGGCAGAAGAAGAAATCAGAAGAACGATGGTCGATTTTCAATCGTATGCCACTGAAATGGTCGATGCCGCCCCAAACAATCTCTCGGCTGCCATGGTGAGTGTCTGCGCGGTTACTACAACGCATTCGTCGCCGTCGCTGTCGGCGGTGACTAAAAAAATTATTCTCAAAACAAATTTTACGACAAACGTTGATAACCTGACGATGACAACGATGACAAACACCATGACGACTTAGACAGCACCGACGAAAACATCAAGAATTACAACACCTATAACAACAACAATAACAACAACAACAACAACAACCGATCCTACTCCCTATCCCATTTAGGTGTACGATGGTGTACAACAAAAACTACAACCTCCTCAAAATATTCCAATTCCTTACAGAATTGCCAGTTCTGCACATCTGGAGAGAACGAGGATAAGCTGCTTTTGTGCGATGGCTGTGACAAAGGCTACCATACGTACTGTTTCAAGCCGAAAATGGACAATATACCAGATGGAGATTGGTAAGTATTTGGACCTAGCGTGTTAGAAGGGCGTACACAAAAGTGTGGACAATAGGAATGAGCAAAAGTGACGAATAAATTCTAGTAAATATTTTAATTTTTCTCTGAGTGCTAACACGACGAATTCCGCGTTCAAGTAGACGGTGGTGTTGTTGACCCCTCCACTCATTCATCCAATTTCTGTGCAAGGTTTTATCCTCTCATACACTTATCCATTCATGCATTTAATCGTTCATTCATTTATCCGTTCATCTATTTATCTGGGTATGAGGTTCCATTTCCGATCCCTTGCTCATTCGTTACTTCAAAATTTGGATCGAAATATGATTTTATTTAATTACTCTCTAAATTTTTGAAAGGATTTAAGGGGCAAAATGCGTTAATAATCTTTCATCAATGGTCATCATTTTGCCAATTTCATCAAAATTGTTTTCATTTGCGTGTTTAATATTTGACTACTGGTTGCACGAAACTCGCAGTCAACGAAATTCTGTGCGCAATTTTCGAAATTCTTCTTCACCTTAATTTCATTCAACCTGCAGCTTTTAATATTGCATCTCTTTCCCTCTCAGGTATTGTTATGAATGCGTTAATAAGGCGACCAATGAGCGGAAGTGTATTGTCTGCGGTGGTCATCGGCTCTCCCCAGTGGGCAAGATGATCTATTGTGATATATGTCCGCGCGCCTATCATGCCGACTGCTACATTCCACCGCTTCTTAAAGTGCCGCGTGGTAAGTGGTATTGCCATGGCTGCATTTCAAAAGCGCCACCACCGAAGAAACGTTCTAGTAGTAGCAAACCGCGAAGAGATCGTGATTCATCGTCATCGTCGAGAAAACGGGACAGACACAGTGGCAGTATTGCAAATATAGCTGCCATCTGTGCAGGGGACCAGCACGGTGGTGGAAGCACCGACCCACATTTACACAATTCTTCTCAGCAGTCTCTCAATTCATCGCACGATGAATCAATGACGTCGTTGCCTGCTCCTTTAAGGTAGGCATAATTTAATATTATACCTAATAATATTGACAATTTCAAGATTCTAATGTCCTTTTCCTTACCGCTAATTTTTTTTAGTCCCGCCCATTCCATCGCTTCTGCCACATACGATGAACACCACAACAATTCTGCCGATGTGCCACGATTCCTTCAGGCGCAAATGATGGCCGTCAATCGTTCTAATAGTCCTCTCATAAGCAGCGATTATGTTGAATGTAGTCTGGAGTCTGCCGTTAGTCTGCAGCAGCAGCAACATCAGCAGCAGCAGCAGCAGCAGCAGCAATTAGGCGGTTCAACATCAGCGTTATTGCAAAATGTGACTGCGCCGACAACGCAAACAATTGTGCCACCTCATATTTATTGTCCCAGCAGTATCAATAATTCTGTGTCCTCAACCGTTGTAATTTCTCAACCAACACCTTGCGGTGGAAATCTTTTGACATTGCCGCAACCATTAACACAGTCTTTATCGCAGCCACAGACACAAACACAACCGCAGCTGTTGATGCCGCAACCGCAGATGCTACAGCAACATCAACAACAACAGCAGCAATCGCCTTCGAGTTTTGTAAACATGGCTGGTCATCAGCTATACCCACCTCCGCCGGCCTCACCCCAGGGTATTCCGACACAGACGTCTTTGTCAGTAGCGTCTGCTGGTGTAAATATGAACATGTTGGCAATGCAACAATTGACGCCAATGCAACAACAACAATTGGCATCACAACAATTGCCTCAGTCGCAATCTTCATCAATTCCAACGCTTCCTCCAGCGTCAATGACATGCACGCCAGTAACAGAATCATCACCTCTGCATGTGGTTTTCTCGTCATCGCGCGCGAGTACACCCACTAACAGCAATATGCACTTTCCACCGTCTCCGCAACAACAACAGCAGCAACAGCAACAACCGCAGCAGTTGCAATTACAACAGCAACAACAACAACAGCAGCAACAACAACAGCAGCTGCCACAGCAGCACCACCATCAGCATCAACAGCAACATCATCAGCAACAGCAGCAACAACAACAACCATTGTTACATTCTCCGCCAGAGCCGTTAACGCCACCCGCAATGTCTGTTGCTCCACCACCGCCGCCTTTAAATATTCAAGCGGTGCAGGAGGCGAAAGAGAAGCTTAAGCAAGAGAAGAAAGAAAAGCATGCAACAAAAAAACTGATGAAGGAATTGGCTGTCTGCAAGACTGTGCTAGGCGAAATGGAAGTAAGAATATATGTGATACCCTATATTTCTTCCTATCTCAGTCTATCTTTGATAAATGCTCGACCAAAAATTGTCGAAATGCAATTTAATTGTTTGCTGAATTTTTTATTAATTCGGTGTGTTTCTTCTTTTTTAATGATGTAGCTTCATGAGGATTCCTGGCCCTTTTTACTCCCTGTCAATACAAAACAGTTCCCGACGTATCGCAAAATTATTAAAAGTCCGATGGATCTTTCCACCATCAAAAAGCGTTTACAGGATTTAATGTAAGTCTGATGAAATTTTAATTAGTTCTGTAATCTAATAATTAATTGAATTAATTTCTTGTTGCTGTAAATTTTAGCTATAAATGTCGCGAAGACTTTTGTGTTGATGTTCGACAGATATTCGATAATTGTGAAATGTTCAATGAAGACGATTCGCCTGTGGGTAAAGCAGGTCACGGCATGCGGAAGTTCTTCGAAATGCGTTGGGCCGAATTGACTGATAAACATTCATGATATCAAATCCATCATGTAAAGTATTCAAATGACAGCAATTAATGCAACTCGCTCAAAGCAGCTCAACACAGTCCGAAATAGAAAATCGAAATAGAAATAAAAAGCTGAAGTAAGAGTTAAAATTATGGTTTATAAAAGTGACGCAAGTGATGATAATGATAAAGAATACAATAATCATTATAGTATCGATTAATTAGCAAAAATCGATAGCAGCTAAGATATCAATAATTCCTTAAGTAGAGTATTAAAACATTCAAAGAACAAAAAAAAAAAAAAAAAGCAAAAAAGCGGAGAGAAGCATAAAGCGTGAATTTATTAAGAGCAACTGAACGGCAACACCAAAAGCCAGCAACTATATCGTTACTCTAAATATATAAATCTTTATTTTGTAAATACATAATAATTGTGTCGAGTTTCCATGGAAGTATTCTATTTTGAATTTTTTTTTACACACGTGAGTGTTAATTACACCGAGAAATGTATTTTATAAATTAATTTGAAGTGAATGGAAACGTGCAGACGAAAGTTGTAAAGCTTGAATTTGAGAAAGATAGGATGATTGTGGTCGTGTGGACGACATGGAGGAGGTGGAACAGAAGAGTTAATTACATATTCAGTGTTTAATAATTTTGTAAGAATATTATGGACTTTTGTACAGAACTATAGAGCAAGATATTTCTTATATTAATTTTTGATTTACAGTATTCTTTAGAAAAAGCGCCCAATTATTTTGAAGTTATCTATATTTTTTTATAAATATGCAAATAAAACAGAAAAAGAAAATAAAGGAAAAGATTGAAAAGAAAATAAAGAAATAAGCCGTTGCAGTAATTCCTGTTTTTGCTTAATCTATTTTGCATTATATATAAATATATCAAATTCATTTAAGGAAACACACGCACTCAGACATTTGTACTTAGTTTATAATGATTTTAGTTTTAAGTACTGTCCAGCATTCAAGTTTTTTATGATTATTACTAATAATGAATTAAAATGTATTTTAGTTTTAAAACAAAAAGTTCTTTCGTTCATTCATTTGTTTGGGCTGAATCGTTCCATTTAGGGTTTTAGCAAAATCAAATATTAAAAATTGTTAATATTATTATTAAAATTATTTTATCTTTCATTCATTAAACCATAATTTTTCATTAATTTATATTTTTTCTACTATAATTTTTTTTAATAATTTAAATAGTAATTTTATTTTTATTTAAAAAATGAATAAAATTAAAAAAGATTAAATATAATTTTACTTTTATATAATTATTTATCTGTAAAAATATATGAAAAAATTCTTATCTTTTCTACTGCGAATTAAAAGTAATTTGTACGTTAGCATCGTATGTCGTATACAATATATATATAATAGTTACTAAAATTGGAGAAGCATATCGGTTGCAAATTCATTCATACAACAAATGCAAGGAAAAACAAAAATAAATATATGTATTTTATTGCTATATAAAATCTGAATGCAGTGCATTTTTTAATTTGTAATTTTGGAATCGCATTGCATTGAATTTGTTTTGATGATACAAGTATATAATTTTTCAAGTCTTCCTTCGAGTCTTAATAGATCCTTCGGGATTTCGAAAAATTGGGAATATATGAATGGGGAATGTGGAAGAAAGGGGTTTGCCGTTCAAATATTTTACGGATAAGCTGAATCCTCAGAGAAAATGGCAGAAGAAAGTCATAATATTTTCAAGTAAATTTAAAATAACCAAAAATTAAGTCTGGAAATTTAACAACCTGGAACATTTTTTGGAAGTCCGTAGGGTCGGCGGGCTTGAGATTAGCAGTTTATTCATCTGGTAGCGTCTGTTTGTTCCATTGTGCATTATCATTTAGTAATTTCTCAGCTTTTTACTTTAAAGTATTCTTTTTGAAATAAAATTACAAATATGCGGGAATTACCGATAGCCCATGCGGTCAACAGACAGCAAACTAGGTGTGGACCACCGGCAGATGGTCCAGATGAAAGCCATGCCTGTAAACCACCCGTGGTTCACACCGTGTTGAACGTGTTATTATAGGAAAAAATAAACGATGTCGAACTGTATGAACTGTACGCGCTCTTTGAAATTTTTATTTAAAGAAACTTTTATACTTAACCTGTTTATCTTAGGGCAATTCGTTGCTTATTCTTCTGCCAGAACGTCATCAGAAGGAAATCATCAGGAGATAGGAATATGGAATAATCCCGTGTGCCCCGCATTAAAAAGGCAAACACTTTGAAATATTAATATTAAGTCCGCATTGTCTACTGTGAACGAACTATCCGAAATGTCCAAAATTTATTTATAAATAGCAATTTCACTTACATTTTGTAAATACATTTCGATTGCGACGATCATTCTACGTTTAATTGCTTTTCATTTTATCATTTCGTTAATCCTTTATCAATTGGTTTTTTCAACTTAAGCAAAATAAAAAATGTTGGTAAAACGTTGAAGTTTAGTTCTGGTAGTTTTTTAAAAAAATAATGAATTTTTATTAATGTGAATAATCTCTTTGAAAGTGAATCCAGAGATATTTCTCTTATTTATTGTTCAATATTACCTAATACAATTAACAATTAACTTAATACACAAATGATAACAAAACGCTTAATTTTTGTTGGTACTAATTCATTTAATATCTCTTGGAAACTGAAAAAAATATCAATAATTTGAAAAACAATAATAAAGGAATAACAATATTATATAAAAAAATTAGATTGATACAAATAAATTAGCAAAATTAATTGTGACTCATAATCTGAAAAATTTTAATGTTGAAACTTAAGGAAATGTATAAAAACTTCAAAACCACACCCTTTCCAATTTTAGCTCCGAGGCCGTCATTTTTAAATCAGAACATTCGGTTGTAATTCAGAAAGTGTCAATTGTAAACCAGAATGTCCCAGTTGAATGGTACGGACCAAAGCAATACAACACGTCTTCACAATCGCGAGGATATCCCAGACGAGAAACGAACTTTTATATTAACATTTTACGTTTTACTATGCCATTTCACTAAACTCCGTATAATTTCACTTTAATGGAAATCCTTCTGATTTACATTTGCCCCATTCTGAATTCCAATTGATTTATTTAAAACTGACGCTTTCTAATTTACAATTGACTCTTCTGAGTAACACCTGACTCAATCTGATTTACAATTGACATTTTCTGAACTACAATTGATTATTCTGATTGGTAATTTATGCTTTTTGAATTACAGTTGTTTTTCTGTCTTACAATTCGCGCTTTGTGATTCACAATAAACTACTCTGATTTACAATTAGCGCTTTTTTAATTATAATTGACTATTCTAATTTACAACTGACGGTTTCTTAATTACAATTGGTTTCTTCTCATTTACAATTGACTCTTTTTGAATTACTATTGACTTCTGATATACAATTGTCACTTCTGCCTTACAATTCACGCTTTGTAATTCACAATAAAGTACTTTGATTTACAATTAGCGCTTTCTTAATAATAATTGACTGTTCTGATATACAACTGACATTTCTGAATTGCTACTGACTTCTGATTTATACTTTTAATCTGAATTATACTTGACTATTCTGATTTACAATTGACGCCTTTTGAAGTCTAGTTTACTATTCTGATTTACACTCGGCACTTTCTGAATTCATTTTGACTATTCTGATTTACAGCTTTCTGAGTTACAATTTATTATTTTGATTTACAATTGACACTTTCTGAATTACAATTGACTTATAATTTGGCATTGACACTTTAATCTACAATTAACGCTTTTTAATACACAGTTAACCATTCCGATTTACAATTGGCGTTTTCTGAATTAATATAAATTATTCGGATTTATAATCGATGCCTTCTGAATTACATTTGGTAAAGGTGTGGAAGACTTAAATAAAAAATACTTGCTTTTACTTGTATCCTGGAATTATATATTATATAACTAATTACAAAATCTTCTTCAGAAATTGCTTTTTAAATATAAAAGTACGATAATTCTTAATTATAAAAAATCTATTAATGTTTTTCTATTATTCTGAGAAAGGTGTGATATTTATTAGCAAATCTAATTTCTTTTAACGTTAGCAATAGCATTCAAGAGAACGAAAGAATTGATACTAATAATGACATTTTCAAAATACTAAAAAAGTGCGACCATGATCGTTAGTTGACTTTAATAAAAACAATCAATGTTTTTAAGTATTATGTAGTTAATGTTTTTATAACAAAGCAAAAAACCAAGAAAAAATTAGGATTAATATGATGTATTTAACTGTAGTTAGTTGTCTTAAGAAGCAGTAGATGTCGTAGTAGTAGTAGTAGAAATAGTATCATAATTAGGAGTAGAAATATACTAATAGAGCGATGGAAAAAAACGAAAAGGAATAATAAAATACTATTTAAACAACTGTGAAAATAATTTAATGATATGATTGTTATAATAATTAAGTTATCATCGAGCACAAAACAAAATAAAATATATATATAAGAAAAAAGCAATTTGAAAAAATAATAATAAAAAACCCAAAATGATTAAAGATTTCGAAACATGAAAAATAAAAAAATTTTAAATAAAATAAAATGCAAATAAAAAAATTACAATTAAAAAAATGTAAATCGAAATGTAAATAAAAAACGGTTGACAAAAGATCGAGAAGAAAATCAAAGGAAACTATTTCAACAAAACGACATTTCCATAAGTCTCCATTCTATGTAAAACTTTATCACATTCTCTTAGCTCTCCCATTCACTACTTGTGTATGTGCATGTGTGTATGTTTGTCTGTGGGTGTGTGTGATGTATGAGTGATTGCGAAACGAATGTTTCTACGCACTCATGCGTGTGTGTGTGCGTGTGTTTGAGGAAATTGTGTTGATATTGCGCATATTTAATAAAATATGATTCACCTTGAATTGCATTAAAGAATCAAAAGCTATAAAAAATTTTAAAATAGATATTAATTTAAAATGTAAAACTTTAAGCAACTTTTTAGTTTAAAATATAAAAAGATGTCAACATCATGTATTTATAAATTAAATATGCCTCACACACCGTCGTTAAATACAACAAAAATACAATAAAAAGTATTCAAGTATTTATAAATATGACTTGTAGTAAATATGAATAATTATAAACAAAAAAAGAACACGCAGCAACAACAACAAAAACAAACACCATGCCATGAACAATACATCCATCATACATCCATCATTATACAAATGATAAATCATGAAATGAGAAAACTGTAAACGAAAACATACGAATATCATTTAAAAAGAATAATTAAAATATATCCAAAAAATCGTAATGAAGTTTTGAATTGATTTCCGCCTTTCGACGAGTAATGAAACACATGAAAGCAGTTGGAAACATTTTTGGCACCCATTCACAAAATTGTATACTTTTCTTGGGAATTGGGTACAAGTAGAGAACTTTGTACTCTCGCCAACACGACACACACACGCGTTTTTGCATAGGTATCGATTCTAAGGGGGCTCAGAAATTTGTTTGAATTCATTGAAAACAAAAATTATTTGTTTTTATTTTGTCATTTGCTAAATAAAACACTATGATTTAGTAAATATAAATAGAAAACTAATATATTTGGAATATATTTCATTATAATAAACGATAAACCGAACTACGAATCGCTTCTCGGGTATAAAATTAAGTTCTGAGAAAAGTATTTCACCGTAATATATTTCGTGGTGCTTCATTTATAAATTAATTATAAACATCTATAATTTTCTGTAAAATTTTGAGAATTATCTGTTCACAGATTTTGGGGGGGGTGCAGCTCCCTTTGATTTGTTTAAAAACCACTCTACTATCGGATACCTTTGGTGAAAATTACGTAGAAATAGAAGCTGAGCGAAACGTTTTGACAACGTCCGATGATAAATATGGCTTTAGACTCGTTAGCAAACGCACAGCAAACAACAACAACATCCCAAAGTTCTCACACATTGTGCACGTGAATTCAACAGACAGAATTATAACGTATAACGAATTTTTAATTTACAGCAATAAGTGTCAAAACTTCTTATCTCTGATGTGCATAGTATAAAAGCATAAATGCGTCATGGTTGCGACAAACAAGAACATATATTTTAAGCATTATGAAAATTCGGATTCCCCTAAGTTATTTGTTGATGCTTCATCCCGTTGATTCGATGCAAACGCCATCGGCAAGGTACGATATCTCTCAGCGAAGTACGAGATTTTTGAAGCAGAGTTGGTTATTAGCATATATGTGTAGAGGTGGCATATCTTCTTATCTACCTGCTACAACTAGGTACGGAATTAATTTGCTCTAACTGGGAGCAAATATTTCACAATATTTTAGAAATGGGTACAATGGGCTGGCCTAGCCCATAGCAGTAACGCTAGCATGGGTACAATCAACTGATCTTTAAGCATGAAACAGAGATTGGGCAGCAAGATGGAGCTTGTTTTCCTTAACTGTTAATTACATGGGTTCTTATGGAGATGAAAAAAACTGTTCGATTTACATTTTGCAGCCCAAAGTTGCTTGCGCTGTAAATTTTTTTGTATTATATATTTACTTATACGTTTGTTGTTGTTTTATATTTTGATTGAATTACTGGTGGAAATGCCGCTTTGCAATGCGTGACTTTATTTTTTTACAATATTTATTTTATTTAAAGAAATTATTTATTTGGTGAAATATATATAGAGTGTGAATATTTGGAGGCGAAATACTTACGCTTCCCCGGTAGAGTTTAATTTACATACTATGCCCGCTCTTTATATAGTAGACAAGAACAACAACATTGTAAAGATTATGCATCGCAATCGTGAATCCAAAACGCCATAAAAACAGGCGTCAAAACAATTTCCAAAGCGGCGAATTGATAGTACCATATCTCTTAACCTCTAATATTGGCATTCTTGCATCCGGTGATAGCTTTTGCTTTTTTATGTTCCACAATAAATAAGGTTCTTGTCAATGCTTTTAGTCAATCTACCTTAATTTTCAAGGTTTAGAACTAGAATTTAAAATTGAACGGCAGTTACAGTAGATTCCAACCACGAGTAAATAACGCTGAGGTGGAATTAGGTGAGAGAAATTTTCTAATTACCAAATCAACATCGAGTAACATCTAAAATAGATTCATTAAAGATTCATAGATTCATAAAACTATTCATAATGTCGACAATTCGTTCCTGTAATTTTTCTCGAACGTCATAATGACGTCAGCCTCGATTGTATCGTTTCTGTAAATTTTTTGAGTTCGAGTTAATTTCACTTGCTTGTCAATTAGTGAGTGAACTTAGTAGACGTCGCTTTCAATTAAGTATTTCTCGAATAAGTTATAGAACTGGTTATTCAATTAGAATATGTTGAGCTTTCGTTGTTGTTGCTATGCTAGTTTCCCATTACTAACAATTACCAAAGTAATTGAAGCCATTAAACTCAATGCATTCATACCTCGACTTCATCCATAGAGTAAGAAACAACTAGTTATTTCTTACTCTATGCTTCATCAAACAGTGAATAGAGGTCGATAATTTGAGTTCATTAAAATCGCTGATCTGTGATTTCTTCTTGCCAACAACAACGGCGAAAGTAAAAGGAGAAGCAAAAATTGTTTTAAATAAACAAGCGATTGAAAGCTTATAGACATTGATCAAATCTATTCATAAAATCGGTCGAGCACGTCTTCCATGTTTTCGCCGGTTTTGATTGGGTTTTTTAATATTCATTCATTAATTTCCTCGTTGAGATAGAGACATTGTTGGAAGCATTTATAATTAATTTGTGCATTTGTTAACATCACATAACAACAACAACACCGACATAACAACTGAAGAAAAACACTGTTGTTGTTGTAAATGACCTGCAAAAAATTAGTATTCCGACATGTTGAGGCAACATTTATCAGACACACCATTTGCGTTGTCCGTACGCACGTTTGAAGAATCAAGTGCTGACATTGCGGTAAGCTTTTGATGCGCTTTAAAAAAAAGCTGGATAATTCGTAAACCTCGATTAATGCTCCTAGCACTTTTACGCTATTTTTCGGTTTTTTCTCTTAAAACAGGCGAGCTTGATGGTAAAGACAGCAATAATAAAAGCAACAACAAAAACAGCACGAACAGCATCAGAAACAGATCAAGCAACAGCTGTGTTGATTATTACCCTTTCAATAAATTTGAGTGATTGATGTCAGAGAATGCCGAAAGGAAAAGCATAATTACGATCGGTAGTGCCTTGATGAATTGCAATTGGGTTTTTTCAGGACAAAATGAGAAAAGTAATGAAATTTTGTTTTGATAAAAATATACTATTCCCTTCTTTTCTGGTTTTGTTCTTAATTAACGCCCATTAAAAATGTTTGGCTTATTTGGGTTCAATGTTTAAGATTTCGGTGCGTTAAAAAGAAACCAACACAAAAAATTGATTTTACCTGAAATTTGTAAACTAAAAATAAAATTATATATATATATATATATATATATATATATATATATATATATATATATATATATATATATATATATATATATATATATATATATATATATATATATATATATATATATATATATATATATATATATATATATATATATATATATATATATATATATATATATATATATATATATATATATATATATATATATATATATATATATATATATATATATATATATATATATATATATATATATATATATATATATATATATATATATATATATATATATATATATATATATATATATATATATATATATATATATATATATATATATATATATATATATATATATATATATATATATATATATATATATATATATATATATATATATATATATATATATATATATATATATATATATATATATATATATATATATATATATATATATATATATATATATATATATATATATATATATATATATATATATATATATATATATATATATATATATATATATATATATATATATATATATATATATATATATATATATATATATATATATATATATATATATATATATATATATATATATATATATATATATATATATATATATATATATATATATATATATATATATATATATATATATATATATATATATATATATATATATATATATATATATATATATATATATATATATATATATATATATATATATATATATATATATATATATATATATATATATATATATATATATATATATATATATATATATATATATATATATATATATATAATAGTCCAAAAAATCTCAAAATAAAAAGCACAAAAAAGAGTAGTCTAGAAAATTTAGAAATATAAATAAACAAAAAAATAAAGCAATGAGTTTAGAAAGATTTTACACTAGAATTAAAAAGTTCTTCTTAGTATTTTACTGCTTTTGTTTTTGTTAACACCGTTCGAAATTAAACTCGTTTGTGATTAAAACCTTATTTTAATTTTGTTTCGAGCTGTTTCATTCCATTTGATTTTATAATGTCGGGAAAAATCTCGCTAGCGTTTGTACAGTGCGTTGCAGCTCGTTGTAATTTATCCGCCTCGCAGCATTCAACTCGTTAATATCGATTCGATAACGAAGTCCTTTCTTTGATAGACTTCAAATACATTTAACATGAAAATTAACATGAAAAAGGTTGTTAAAACTAATCAATTTATTAACTTATAAAAAATTAATTTATAAAAAATGTGATTAAAACAAAACTTTTCTTTTGATAAACACTTCTTCAAAAAAAAAAACAACGAGATTGTTATGACTTTGCCTCTATTTGTGTTTTTATTCGAATTTATTGTTGTTATTCTTCTACTATTTTTACATATGCATCGAGTGCTTACATATTGTCATGTTGTCAGCTTCTTTTTTCAATGTTGACTCGTCCAATCATCATCATTAACGTCATTTGATTTGCAGATTTTTTAAAAGACCTTTAAAGAGAATTCATTGAACCGAGAAGAATTGATTAAGGTTAGTTGAAATAGATTGGAAATCTATTTGAGACAAATCGTATTGTCATTCTGTTCCGCATCGCATTACGTCGTCGTATCGCGCTGATACGTCATCATAGTACGGCGGCATCGCTACGTTGCATCGTCTATGTCGCATCGCAATAGTTGTGAAATAATTGTCGATTTGTTGGCATAAGAATCGTTTTTTTTGTTGTAATACGAGCGTACGCGATGTGCAACTGATTGAGGTTGTTAATGCTACTGCTGCTTCTGTTATTGTTGTTGTTGTTCTTATTATTATTCTTCTTGTTCTTGTTGTGTGCTAATAAAGTTCTTCACAGGCACATTCCTAGACAGCCGTAAAGTAAAAACATGGCCCGAACATTAACCGGAATACGCATTATTGGTCGTCTTGCCTCACGCTCTCTGCTCGACTATTTGAAAGAGTATGTGACTAGCAGAAGTAGCAGCATTTGCAACAGCAAGAATGGCAGCAGCAACGATCGTTGTTGGAACCTTAAAATATACTGCCTTGGACAACTTTTAGAACAATTTTATTTTTACCGAAGCTTGTTTTAACCATTTTAACAAGCCACGTTTGCACTCTGCCAAGTCAATAGCAATAACAATGACAATCGCAGCAACAACAACTGCAGCAACAGCTGAAATTGTTGTATATGGCATATTGTGTATGTCTGTCCTCCCGACGTAGCAAGCGGTAGGAAAAGAAGTAGAAGGAAAAGGAGCAGAAAAAGACAGAGAAGTACTCTTTGCCTTCTTCTATATTCACTCTCTCTCTCTCTCTCTTTGTGTCCTGTTTTTTTCCTATTTCACAAATAATTGTTGAATGCATAATTTTGTTTCCTTTTCTTTTTTGGGTTTTTAATGGATCGTTGGATATTGTCCTTTGTAGGAATCAGTCCCACCTCTCCTTTTTCTTTTACTCCCTCTCTTCCTCTCCCTTCCCATGACCCATCCTCGTTCTTGTCGTCTGGACTGGAATTTCGAATGTTTAAATAAATTTATAAATTCTTAAATTGAAAGAGTTTTGTGGGGTTGCTTTAGCGTGTTGACAGGGAGCGTGTTGTTGTCATTTCCATCAGCATAAGCATCAGCAATGTTGTTGCTGTTGTTGGTGAGTGACCGTAGCATTGGAGGGAAGCCTTAAACACAAAAATTCAATTTCAACAAACAATTGAAACACCGAAGACAAACAAGGATGAGCCAGATGAAGATGAAGATGCTTTTAAGGTGGACACGAGCATGTTGCTTGGTTGTGGATACATTGGTTGGTTTGTTTGTTCGTTTGATAGAGTTGGTTGGCTGCAGTATTGTTGCTTCTAGTTGGTTACATTGTCCAGTCACGATCTGGTGGATTTAATTAAGGATGCTTGGGTGAATATCTAATGAAGGATTTTTTAAAAAAGAACTTCTCCAAATGTGTCCAACGTTTTACTGGAATTTGTATAAAAAATATTCGCCGTAATTTACCAAAAACATTTAATAATATTCAGTTTTTTATTAGGGTGTAATTAACTTCGTTAAATTGTAATTATCATTTTGGTAACGTGCTTTTGACTCGACTCAGTTTTCCTCTCTACCTCTGCCCGCAAAAATATTTTGGTGTGATGTCTCAATAATGGCACCAAACATGGTTTGGAGATGGAGACCATCCTTGCTTTTGGGACCACAAATGCTTATGAAAGTCAAAAGCCCCTAGTGGTGAAAATCATTAAGAAAGAGTATCGAGCAGCGAATAGAGAAAGAAACGATCCAAGTGGTGAATTTTGCAAGACATTGTAATTCTGGCATTTTAGTTCGTGTAAATATATTTTTAAATAATGCTGGTAACATTCTGAAAGAAAACGAAACCTCTGCATTATTCTCGCATTTGCGATATGTCAACATTTCTATAAGCGTCGAAAGCTCAGAACTCGCTGAAAGCTGCGTGATTTTCATAGATGACAGAAAGGGACCCTTCACAACTTTTTAATTTAACGCAGATCGGTGAAATCGCAGCGCAGTAAGAGAATGCAAATTTGAACATTATCCTTTTTGTTCAATATTATATCCTCCATCTCACTCTCTCTCTCTCTCTTTAACTATCTCTCTATCCACTTCTATCTAACTTCCCATCTAGTTCTTGTGCGTTGTCATCCTGTATTACCCTAAACAACACGCGATCGCGTGATTGACGTTTGTAATCTTTCATCAAATGTCATCATCATTATTTTCTTTGCTGTCTTCATTATCGCATCAGCATTTTCGTGATCTTCGTCAATTGTAGAACAAAGTTTTCGCTGTGAACGTCTTGAAGTGAAGTGAAGATCATGTTCTCCTTTTTGTTTTTGTCACTAGACAGTTTTCTCTGTTTCCATTTTGTTGATACTCGTATAGGTGTTGCCCTTGTTGTTGTTGTTGTTGTTGTTGCTGTTGTTGTTATGTTTGTTCTTAAACACCATCGGACACAATTCCCTCTCAGAACGGTCCACCCCGAACAAAGTAAACTAAACTCTATTAGGACTTAACGATCGTGCTTGAGCTACTATTGTTGGATATACGGATTACTATCAAAGAGTTCTCTATTGTTATTTGCGGGTTTTCGTTGCTGTTGTTGTTGTTGTTCTCCTAGATATTAAACAATACTGAAACGTGTCGAAGTTTAATTTATCCTCGTACGGAGGACACGTTCTCAATTTGCATATTTAAATTGCTTCACAATGAACTGCCCGTGTTTTCGCTTTCCCTGCTTTTCTCTCTCCTCTTATTGCCCCTTTCCTTTGTCTTCCTATTTTATTTAGTTTCTACCGAAATGAAATCGTCAAGCGGGTGCTCTGGCGAGATATATGCCATTATAATCATTATCATCTTCTTGTTCTTCTTCTCCTTATTTCATGATTTTTGCTCATTTTTTCTGTCAGTTTTAATTTGAAGCGATCTGATTCGAAAATTCGACCCGTTTTTGTTTGTTGCTTGAAATTAATCTTAAGAAAGACTTCCATATCCAACGACTACACCAACCACAACAACAACAATAACATATATCGGTCTATTCGTGTTTCCCCTCGATCTTCTCGATCGTATTGCAAGTTTCGTTTCTCACCATTCGAAGCTTTGCCCGTGGAACCGCCATTGTAACACATTCTTTTAGGGACGCCATATTGGTTTCGTCCTTTCGTGGTTGGCTGATATTGTTGGCCTTGTGTTTTGACACATCGGCACAAGAGACGAGTTGGGTATACAGACATATATCTCATTTATCCAAAGACTATCTTCGCAGCGTAGTCGATGCGGGGGTTGGAGGGGATAGTTGTGGTTAGCAGTTGTGACTGCGATTGCGGCTGCCGCAGTGGCGATGAAGATACTTCTGATGAAGTCTTTGCGGTTTGTGAGGATCGCTCCATTAGTGAGCTTATTCTGATTTCAAGAATTCGAGTCAAACGATCTAAGAGAGTCGGAGAAAGAGAGTGAGAGAGAGGGGGGAAAGGAATGGCACTGGGTGCCCTCGTCACTGTCTCGGTGGTAATTTAGGAAAATTTCGATCAAAGCTAAAGCCATTGGATCATTGTGCGAATGATTGTTATAATCAAAACAACTTTTGGAAACAGTTTTTAACCTCGTCATTTATTTGTTATTAGTTTTTGTTTTTGCGTTGCTTTAGAGGAGTTAGATTTAGTTCATTAAGTTTAAATGTATTTCTCGTGTTTCTTATGGTCCGTATCACATGTGATTGTTATTGCTATTGGGGTTCTTTTGTATGATGTGTTTGATTTTAGCCATTTTTCATGGCGTCCTCTGACCTCACACACACATCACAAACGCATTAATCGTAATTAGGATAAAGTTATTATCGTGAATGCGACTCTGAAGTAAATAATAATGAACGATGGTGACGATGATAATGATCATGAACAATGAAAATGATTATAATAATGATGAAGATGATTTCTTAGATATTGCTTACGTAAACACCAAATACTTGATGCATTTCGGTTTAATTGGCTCGGACTATTCAGAATGAACTCTATCTGTTTCGTTTTAATTTTCTGGTAAAGTGCATTTTGGCAAATTTTAAGACTTATTTGATCGAAGCATTAAGAGTGAAGGAACCACTTTTCCGCATGATTACGGTTGTCTTTATGGATTTTATAAGATGAGCTTATAATGCGTCAAGCGTAAGTGTAATCCCAGTCAAAGCACGGTCAATGCCATTACAATAACACCACCTCTACCGCAATACCAATGTCACCATTACCATCACCTTTACCGCCACCTTCATCGTTACCTCTATCCCCAACTCAGTCGTCATCTCATAACCGTCACGCAATCAACCTCGGTCAGGTGCTGATTGTTGAAGTCGCCGGGAGTAGCCTTAATGGCGTTTGGCGATTGACTGCAACGATCATGCAGGAAGAGAGACGAGATCGGTGTCGTCGTATTGACGGAATGGGACAACATCATCGTTATGGTTGTTGTTGTTGTTGTTGTTGTCGCTTCGTCCACCATCGTTGAGGACAAGAACTGCTTTTTACGAAATTGTATTAAAATTTTATTGCCAGTTTTAGTGAGTCCATTTGAGACCTTCTTAAGATTTTAGCCAGAGGTATTTACAATCAGCGATCGCTTTTAGTGCGGTCGCAGAAAACCTAAAAGATATTCTGCGATAAGAAGGATGTCTTTACAAAGTAAAGTATTGAAAAACAAATCAAGAAAAGCCGCTTTTTCGATACTATCGGGTTTACGGCTATATCGACGAAGTCATTTTAGATATATCCGCGTTAATTAACTTTTGGTGAGAGGTCAGAGCAGGAGACAGAGAGAGACATGGAGAGAGACAAAGAGAGAGACATCGAGAGAAGCGAAATTTTATTTAATAAATAGTTTTTAAGAATGATTTTTTGAGATAAATAAATTAAAGTAATTTTAGATGTCGTGGTGACCGTGGTGGGTTTCGGAACATGCTGTTAAGCTTGATTTAATATTGCTAATTATTTCTTTCTTTAATTATTTCCTTCATTATTTCGAACAAGTTAACTTTTACATTTAATAATTTCTTTTTATTTATGACGTAACGATGTGTCGTGATGTTTTTTTTAATGACAATTCTGACCGTTATTTTTAATTACTTAAACCAAGAATAAAAGATAATTCTATTATCTCTTTACCGTACGATGCAACATACGTTACGTTACGGTAATTTTCGGTCTATCATTTAAGAGTCGCGTGCTTTGCGGGCCGGCAGCCACAACATTTTTATTGCATTTTTTATTGGCAAGTGTCAATAATTGTATATTTTTTTTGTATGATATTTCTTTAATTGTTTGTTTTGAATGTGAAATATTTGTTTGTTTTGCCGATTCGATGAGCTAAAGACTCTTCTTTTTTGTAAATTACTTTTCTTGGAGTCTCGCGTTTGGCAATTATTTAAAAAAAACTGCAGTGAATCGTTATAATTAGAAATAGCGATGGGTAAGGGGGGGGGAGAGGTTAGAGGAATGTGGGACGTTGCGAAGTGGCAGAGGAATGACGCGAATACACTAGATCTCATCCACGAATGCAAAATAAACCTTTATTATTATTTGACAGAATAACAAAAAGTTAGCACTTTTTATGAATATCGATTTTTTAATGAGTTCAAAAAGTCATTTGTTCTCTTCTTCTTCCTCTGCTTTATTGTGTTGTTTTGCTATTTCTTGTTTCTTTTCTAACATTCAAAGGATTGACTTAAAGCGAGCCTTTTTACGACTTCTTAAAACTTCTTTATTGTTTGAGAAGGCTTGAAGAAGACCAAGACGACGTATGGATAAATGACAAAAGAGAAGAAAGATTAAGCGCGATTCTAATGTTGAAAAGTTGCGACTAACAAATTACGTTCGGCTTCTTCTTCATCTTTGCTTTTATTGAATTTTGATACCTTTTCCACTTACAAATTATTTTCATACATTTTATTTTTATAGAGAAGATGGAGTGGCAAGGGGTAGGGAGTACCTAATTTCAATTAAAACGAGATGCCACAACGGCACTCTCTTTTATGACGATGACCACGCATGCGAACGCAGCGTCTTAAGAACCTTTCGGCTGGTAATGATCCAATCAACTCAGAAGTGTCAGCCATTCCTTGGCCGTCAACGACTGCCCTTGCCTTACATGGAATCGGTTCTTCTCATTACTAAGATCCAATAACCGCCTTAGCTTCCATGTCGCGTTTTATTAGTCTTTCGGTCCATCCAATGCAGTCATAGATGGGAGACTCTTGGTAAGAGTCTTACCAAGTCCAACATAGAAGACTACTCGGTTTGAGGTGAGGTCATTCTAAGAAAAATGGTAGCCAATATGGCGACGGTCAACTGTCGGTTGGTCGGTGGAGGCGTCTGCGGCGATCATCATAAGGATCGTGATATTAAAATCTGTCTTAAAATTTTATTCCTCTTTTTTATTTCAATTCTTAATGGTTCGAATGAAATCGAATGGGAAATAATTCAAGTAATTGCCAACGTTCTTTAAAACGATGCACTAATGTTATTTTTCATTAGACGAAAGGTATTTCAGTGTCAGATAAAGATCGCGCATGCTCACCATAATTACCAAAGTAATCCATAAAAAGTGTTCAAATGAGCGAGAAATTACACGAAAAGGCAGTAATTTCGAAAAAAGGCGTTAATTAAATTTATAACCTAAAATTTTTTATTGTCTGAACAAATACGGCACGAGTGCGGCACGTTGGCACTTATTCTTCTTCTTCATCTCCCCTCTTTCTCCTATCGTATAACTGATAGAGGTTTCGCCAATCACCGCCTTCAGAAATGCTTACGTGCTCGAAAAAATGATGCATCGAGAGTAATTTCAACGAACGCTAAAAATAATAAAAGAAATTAATGAAATTAGTTGAAGCTAATTAGAAGCGAATGTTTTCATGACGTCCAAAAAAGCCACATGACGTTCAAACAACAATGAAATTAATATTGAAAAAATCAAGAATTTAGTGAAACGGAAATCGTGCGGATTAATGTATGATTTTTTTGAAAAATACCAACCGCCCCAAAAAGAGCTATTTCGTGTGATCGTCCAATTTCACTTCTGGATTTAATTTGATCAACTCGACCGCCTATTTGTCTTTAAAGGTGACCTTTTTTTATTCCTTTTCTGAATTTTTATTATTTTTTAAGAATTTTATGGAGTTTGATTGGAGAGAGAGCGAGAGGGATATTTGTGGGGTAGTCTGATGTGCGGGAGATGGAAGAAGTTTCACAGCCTTCTGGCCATCTTATCTCCCAAAGAGTTACGAATTTTGGCTTAATTTCTTTGTGCCGTTTTATATTAAAAAATGTTAATACTTTCGCCTTAAAGAATTACAAAAAACTCTTTGATAAATTTGCCCCTTTTTTGGTGTTCATTAAATTATTTCGGTCATTACGTAAAATATTTTTTGTAAAGCTATCATTAATTTCATCTTTCTCTCTCTTTCTCATTAAGGATTTCATTACATTGCTCACTTAAAATATTTATTTATTGAAAGTTTTTATTTTTGCTTTGAAGGTAATACAAAAATCCATTTGCTTCAATTATTTGTGCTTCCCAAACGGTTCGAATCGTACCTAAAAAATTGTGATCATTAGAGAAAGTCACGAACTGAGAGGTCATCGAAAAGGGCTAAGCAATTTATCCTAATGCTTGAAATTTTTGCAGAGGGAATGTTGAAGAAGTGGTTCCCTAACTTTTTTAAAAATTAGTCGCGAGGCTGCGATTTAACATCGCAAAAACATTTAGTTTGCGTGGCTTGCAAAGCCGTCGATGATCCGGAAATTACTCAGACAGTTTAGTACTCTAAAGATACGGAAAGGAGCGTCGAAATAGTCGGAAATTTGCGTGTTTGGGTTTGTGTATACGCTATGGTAGGCAATTAGTTCTTACTTAGATAGATATTTTAAAACAATAGATCTGTATCTTAGAGATACACTTTAATAACTTGCAGCGCATGGAGCAAATATTCCAAGTATCCAGTTTCAAATTAAAACTTGAATCGACCCAGATAGACATGGCTGTATTCGTTAGATATCGTTGTTGCTGTTAGTTGTTTTTGTTGTTAGTTAGTTAGTTATGAACTTGGCAAATTAATAGACAATAAAATAAAAGAATGAAAGTTGTAGAAAGGAAATACAAGTGAGACAAATATAAAACAAACAAGAGAAAGTATGCAACAAAAATAACAATAACGGAAATAACGGCTAACTCTATTAATTTGTGACCAAAGAAGTGAGAATGCTATAAACTAACTAGTATTACTTTCTCTTCCTCTTATGTTCCTAAGTCATGCTCCTAACCGGGGTTTGACATTTTTCAAAAATTTCAAAAATAAGCCTTCCGACTTATTCATTGTGGAATCTCTAAAAAATAACACCCGTTCGAAACTATAAAATGATGGTGTACGACATGATTTTAAGCAAATCGAGCATTCCATGTTTTCTCTCCCTTCCCCTAATTCCTTGTCCATAAAAAGGCATTTCTTTTTTCGTTAGTGCATTTTCTAATGAATATATATAAGCGCACACATACACACACTCGAACACACACATATATATCTATTTTTCATTGTTTTCTTCTTTAGAAGCGTAAGGAGGAATTTTTTCCTCTATCATTGTCTTTTATTTTTCCCTTCTCGAGATTATTAATGGCGTTAATTAGTTGCATTTAAAATTAAAAAGAATCCGGGAAAATGCTGGGAACTTTTTTTCTCGATTTTTCTTTTTTAAAGTAAGAATTAGCAGCAATAAATTCATTGCAAGCGATTTAATGCAATTAATTTGTTCGTTTCTTTGTTTCTTCGTAATAGCGTGAATGAAGAAAAATGAAGAAATTTGCTGGAATTGCAATTTAATTTCTGTTTTTATTAAACTACTTACAGTAGCTAAACAAATCACTGCCCGTACCTTCCCCACCTAACAACTATAATGCAGTTATGGGAGCTCCGCCGCAAATGAAAAAATATTAAGAAAATGTTGAATGGATTGAGAGAAACGCATTGAGAGAAACGAATGAGAGAGAGAGAGAGGATTAAAAGTGCTCCTTTTTCTTTAATTCGTTCGTTATTGACCAATAATAGAAACAGCAGGAGCAACCATAGGAATAACTATTAAACCCATGACAACAACAACAACCACTCCAGAAACGCTATCACAGCAGTACTGAATAGATTCAATGAAACAGCATGCCATTGCTTGAGCAAAATCAATCAATCAATCCATGAATCAATCAGCTAAAGAATCACGTTTTCTTTTCTTTGATATTTTTCTTCTCTTTCTGTTTTGCTTGAGCTTTTGTTGAGAAATACGTCATGAAAGTTATAAGTGAAAAAAAATATTATTCCTTCCTCTCTACCTGTGTATGGCCATGTCACTAACATCCGAAGCACTATCACATCATCCACTATTATCATCATCATCGTCAACGTTGTGTCGTACACAGGTATCGTTGGTATCGGCAATATCATTAGTATCGGTATCAGCATTGCCATCAATATCGGTTGCAATGCAATGACATTTTTTCCTCAAATAATGCTGTGCAATTTAATAATTTATAGCTTTATTTTACCGATTCAGTATGAAATGAGACAACCACAATAAATTATCGTTGTCGCAGCGAACAACAGGAAGGATTACAACACCAATACTAGCATCGAAAATAGCAGTAGCAGCACTGCCAGCAATCATAGCATCATCAGCCGCGCAGCCATTACGATCGTCTTGAAAAAATTGCTACAACTATTATTACAACAAAAATGCCATCCAATTGAAGCTGTCTTGGGAATGACGTAAACTTAAGGGCGAGGCAGGCGAATCCTTCAGCAGCCACTGTTCAGTATCGTCATCATTGAGTTCGGTTAGACCTCAAGGGACGCCAATTAAAGCAAATTTTCAAAGACATTTGTTTATGCTCGTCGTGATAAAATAAATATAAATCAAATAGATTAATCGAACATGATTCAATAGCACTACTGGAAGAACAACGATTGCAACAACATCGCGACTATGCACAACGACAATATGAGCAGCAACAATTGAACAGAAGCTGTGGGATAAAAACAACAACGATACAATGCGGGAACAACGTGAGAACAATAATAGAATCAACTACTATCAAAGCAATGACAATGGCAACAACGACAACAAACAATATCGGTATGAGCTAGACTAACAGCAGTAAATAAATGTTGTATCACTAAATGCACCGACAATATGAATAATAGAAATACGACCGACATTGTGATGGAAATGGTGGAGAGAAATAGAGTTAGATAGCTATAGGTGGTTGTGGGCGAGGGAGTGGGAGGGAGAGAGAGAGCAAATTGGTGGGAAAGAAAGGGAGTAATATAAGCAAGTATTGAACTTAAGTGTGATACAGCATAAATAATGAACTCGCGCACTGATCGGCGCTGTTCGTTGTCAATGATTATCTTTTTATTGAAACTTCTCAAAGAATCGATCTAAAAAAGTTTGGTTTTAAACAAAAGATTGTTAAGACCTCAATTTTCGAATGAAATGAATATAAAAACTTCCTAAATCAGCTGAACACTATATTAATATTTAATACAATTTCTGAAATTTTAGTAGAGACATCAACCTCTGGATCAGTTAACAGCTTCTTGTGTGTCGCAATTTTTAGCTACAAATTTGTAAATGTGTGGTAATTCTCGATTTTGTTCTCTTCTGCCTACACCGATGGATTCATATAAAGAAGCCCATACAAAAACGACGATATAGCACCTAGTGAGTCACTTAGACGCAGAATATACTTATTGATTAATATTTCCATCTAGTCTTGGATGATAAGCTCGGCCAATGTGGTATATGGGTGGTATGTGGGTGGATGTGGTATAAGTATTGGCTTAATGAGAGAAAGAGAGAGAGAGAAAGAGTAATAAGGAATATTATATAAAAATATTAAGTGATTTTAATTATTTATAGAATGGAGCAAACATATATTGCCACGATGGTAAGAGGTAACAACAACAAAATAATAACAAAACTTTTGAATAAATGTTATGTATTTATGTAAGCGAAAAGCGTGAAACAAAAAAAAAAAAAAGAAAAATCACAAAAACAACTTCGAAAATGGTTGATTGCTACTTTCAGAAATTGAAGCTCCTTCCACCTCTCCTTTCACCCATTCATCAAATCTTCCATCCAACCTCACAAAACAAAATCGCAAATAAATGGCAGGTTTGGCGATTCTTAATAAGAATAACAACCTGCCAGCATGTACCCATTTATTCCTACCCCTTTCGTTCTTCTTTATTACCGCTCGCACTACGCTCCGTCGAGTAAACTGGGCGTGAAATCGTGATAATGGATAACAGTGTTGTGCCAAAGGATTAAATGGACGGAACGGTATAGGACGGTCTGAATGGCTGAGTCGCGATAATAAAGCAACAAAAATTCATTTCTTAATAATAAACGCGGTAAAAACAATGATCACAATTATATGAGTGATTATGATGGTGACGATGATGAGAGTTGTGACGATGATGAGAGATCATGATCTTGTCATGATGGCAACGATTATGGTCGTAAGAGAGATAGAAAATTAAGCAGGTATTGCTGGCAGTACGTAATTTTCTCTTGCGTTCGTAACGTTTTTACATCATACGGTGCTTTTTTCAATTTATTCTTTGGTGTGGGAGTGGTAACAGATTGTCTCTAGAAATCTGTATAGATTGAATATATTTCTTAATTCTTTCATGACCAGCAAATAATATCCAGCACTAATCATTATTGAGATCATTAAAATCATGACATTAGAAAATGAAATTGACCAGAATTATTCGATCTTTGATATTTCTGTCCGAAAACAATTTCAATTTAATGCAAGTTTTAATTTATTTTTAATGCATTTCCTAACTTTTTTAATCATAAAAATACCATAAAATATTAAGAGACCGCAATCAAATGGAATTTCGAAATAGCGCACAAAGAAAAACCTTTAAAAACCGTCAAAAGGCGTGTCAAATATTCAAAGCGATTTGGGTTTCATTGTTTTATGCGTTCAAGTTAAAGATTTTTGCATGAGGTCGCAAGAGGTTCGCTAACCAACCAACCAACCAACCAATACCATGGATTGATTACAAACCCGCAAACGACAGCGTTCTCCAACCAAATGATTGCATTGCTCCGACCGGGGGCGTTTATGGCCATCAATATCTGCCGCAATACCAAACAGATAAAATCACAGTCACAAAAACCCAATACCACCAAACCACTATTACAACCACCACCATTATTGCTACCATCGCCACCAGTTAGGTCGTGTCGACGAATACCACTTAATAATAATTCGAATAGGTACTTTCAAGACGCATCACAGATCAGAGTGTTGTGCCTTTTATGCTTAAATTCGTACGCCATGACCGCGAATCCACCACAATTGTATCAGAAGACTGTATCAAAACTGCACCACGCTTCGTTTTGCACTTAGCCCCGGGTTACCAACGACTCTGGTAAGTAAGTTATAAATAATAACTGGAGTGTTGTAAATCAAAATTATCGGTTCTTATGCCTTCGACTTAAAGACCTCTTTGAATATGGTTTTCAAGACCGTACGTGATTGGCAGTACCGTGCTCTTAACGTAAACGCGCATGCTTCACGCGACCAAACGAAGTAATTTACTTTGAAGCGACGCGTATATGCTTGTGTATATGTTGATGCAGCCGGTACTTAGCATAAGGCAAGTTGGAATAAAAACCGACGTAAACGTTTAGATGATGATATAGAAATAATATATACATAAGGACACACTTGCGCTTACGTGATTATGGATTCATATGGGTTAAAATATGAAGCAGAATTTGTCGAAACTATCTTTGTTGTTTTTTATTCAGGTTTAGGTTTTGCAAAATATTTAGGTTTTGCAAGGTAAAATTTTCATTTGAAAACGATTTGTCTCCAAAACAAACAAAAGCGAAGTTTGGAATGAAATTAATCGTCATCTGACTTTCAATTCAATTGATTAACCCAAGGATTATTAATAAATAATTTAAAACCAATTATCAATTGATTGTTCAATCAATCTTTCAGTTGGTGAAATATTTGAAAAGAGGTTTTAGAATATGCTTAAAGAAGTCTATAAAATGGTTTTGTTCTTCACTTTTTTAAAACAAGATGTATTTCATTGAATTTCAAAGGTCCAAAAAGGAATTGATTTTGGGACTAAGATACTTTACTTTGTCATAAGCTCATGCAGTTTTCGGCAAATGCTTGTTAAGAATAAGATAATATTTTGCATCGATAAATCAATTAATACCGCAATCCTGCAAGAATTTCTTCTTAACTTAAAAATTTCTAAATGGAGTCTAAAATTTATTGTGTTTGTTCTTTGGTTAAAAACAATTTAAAAAAGTTCTAAAAATCAGTGAAATTGCTTTTGGATAAACCTAAACCGATTGAAGGAATAAAAAAGGGAGGGAAAATGAAGTACAATTTCTTAAGGATACTACGTAATATTGTTTTATCTGATCCATTTTCAAATTATACTTTCAGTTTATTATTAAATAACTACGGTGAAGTACTCTGCAATCGTTTATAAATTATTACGACTCTTAATTCTTATTTCACGTTTTATTCATCTCAAATTATACACTTTTAACAGCTCGAAATAGTCTTTCACAAGTCTTGGTCAATTAAAGCGCCCACTTAATCTTTTATCCTCCACTCTTAGTTCTCTCCTCCCCTCTCGCCGTCTCGCCCTCTCTTCTGCCCTTTGTCTGTGTCGTTATGAATTATTATTGAACAATTGTCTAATGATCGAGCAGAAACGTATAATTTATAACTTACATTAAATTACGTTAGGTTACGCCACGATGCGTCGTTATTGCCTTTGCTGTTGTTGTTGCGAGCGCATAATCAAGTAATTCTTTGAAATGGAAAAGTCGTTAATGGTTTCAATAAAATCCTAGGAGTGGGGATTGATTGCATTTGTTCAAGTCATATAATTTTGCTATGCTGCTGCTGCTGATTGTTGGTTTTTTATAGCTTTTATTATTTCTGAAAAAGAAATTAATTCGGAAATCTAAACCGAATGGACGGATAGATTTGGGGATTCTAGTTTGTATTTCTAATCTTGAAATTTTTCTTTTAGTTGAATTCCCAGTTAAATATATTTTTCTTTAATTCCTCACAATATTTTTTTAATAAAATTAAATTTTACTTTTTATTAAATTATACTAAAATTTATGAAATTTATTTATGAAATTAATATTAAAATTATTAAATTTATTTATCCTTTCCAATTTAGTTTCTCAAAAATTGCTTACGTTGTCATTGAAATCAACTTTTTATAGATGAATAATTTAATTGGTTTACATGTAAACATAATTTTCCAAGCAATTTTTAGCTTTTAGCTGTCTTGTTCATTAGATCATGTAGGAAACCTAGGTATATCAAACTGTACCGAAGCTACACGGAAAATTATCTTACCATGCCGAAACTTTCGCTATGACACACATGAATTAAATGCCTTCAATAAAGCGCGGCTTAACGATTACACTGTAAACTCTTACTGCGCTTAAAATGTTCAAGGGTAGAATATATTTTTAGTCAATATTGCAAATCATATGCTTTAAGTTAAGTAAATTAATTATGTTTTAAGTAGAAGCATCGAGTCAGACAATTTGCAAAAATGATTCCCACGAATGTCAATATGATTCTCATTACCAATGTATTGAATTCAAATTATGGTATTTATAAACTGTCGAAAATATGGAAACACAGTTAACGCCTCCCTTATTTTTTTACTTTTATTTATTTAATTATTTATTTGTTTATTTTTTTGTTTTGGTAAATGAATATCGACATCAATAAAATCAATTCATTGCTAATAATTTTTTGGATCGAAAGATCTATAACTTAGTTTCGTGCTTGTAAAAATTCACTATAGAATAATTGAAAAGGGCAATAATTTAATGTTAATAAAGTTTATAGTTAATAATTATAAGTTTAAAACATAAAGAATTTTATTCTTTAACATAAAGAAATAAAGAAACTTATTGTAATAACGAAGTTTAAAATTTTCCTTAAAATATATAATCACAAACGTTTTATTTTACATAGGTCAAATATAGAAAAGTTAGAGAAGCTTCTAAATCGCCCATTACTCGCATCGGCATATAAAGGCAATATACTAAAATGCACTGAAATAAATTTTGCAATTTTGCAAGCTTCCTTTAGTTAAACATTGATAGAAATTGATTCAATTATGTTGTAAAATCAATTATAATGATAATCAATAAATATTATTAATAGCGCAAAATCTGCGTGAACCTACACACGTACGATATTAATAGCGATTAAAAACCGCTGGGAATGAAAAGATTTGAGCGTCTGATTTGCTCGAAGAGTGCGCTTCTCACAGCGAGTGAACGCTTATTCCAACCTCCCGGGGCAGGGGCTTGATCATGACCAGGGGGTTTATTAAAACCTCACCCATGCTCATGCTGTTGTTGGTGGTGTACATGTTGTCATCGTTGTCATCGTTTTTATCGGCATCGTCATCAACGTGTTCGTTGTTAGCAATATTTGCTTCAGAATTGGTGTCGGCATCGATATCGCTATTGTTTTTGCGGTTTTAAGTGCTGCCGCGATCTAAAACCGGGTCTCACGGAAAATTCGCGGGAGTGCTTGAGCGCGGTTCGTTAAGCTCCGGATATTTTCAGATAATTATTGATCCCAATAATTTTCCCGGCAGAATTAAGGTACGTGTTTGATGCCAGTGACGGCAACAATCGACGCATTGAATGCATCGAATGCAGGAAGGTGCCGTGAAGTCGCCCGAAGGATTTGTTGTTTTTTATTCTGTTTCTAGCTCCAGAAAAGCGATGCTGATCTAGAATAGTAATGATAGATGATTACGATCCTTTTAAATTACAAAATATTGACAAAATGGTTTGCACTTGAGGTCAGATGGAGTGTCAAGGATGAGTGTTGGTTTTGACCTCACCGATGTTGACCAAGAAGGAAAAACAAGCCAAGTTTCTGCGAGCGATTAAATCGACATTTTCTCGGAATTAAAATTTCTCACGCGTTTAAAACGTCAATGAAGAGGAAGGTAATTGCACTATTAGCATCAACTAACCACCAGAACGACCATACGTGGTGACAGACAGAGTGACCGTTCTTTACCTTTCCCTAAAAAGAGAGCAAAAAAAAATGATAAAAAAGGATGAGATAAATTAGGATTTTAGTGAATTAAAAAAAATTTATTTGGACCATTTTGAAGACTGGAAGAAGAAGTTCACTATCTATTCAATAAGGATGTTCACTATTCAGGTTAGGTGGACCTTAAGGACCTCTGTCCTTCTGTGTTTGTAAAGAGACCTCTGGCCATTCGTGTAAAATTGCATCTGATACGTTACAGAACCGATGTTGGGTATGTAATCCATATGTAAACCTTATTCAAGGATTTTCCCTTTTGCCTGTTTCTTTCGGTTTTGTTTTGATCGATCCCGCAGCGAAAGATCGGCTTTCACCAACAATCAACAATCGGTTTTACGGTGACAACTGATACAAAACGATAATAATTTGTGAGTTGACAAAATATTTATTCATTGATTTTGCTTTGATCTTAGCGCCGATTTGTTCGAGACTCCTGTGCTCATGTGTGTGTTTGTGTGTGTGTGTTTGTTGTAAATGAAACAAAAAGTATGAGCAAAGGGAAAAAAAGGACAAAGGGATAAAAATCATATAAGTCAATTTTACAAGATTGATGTAAAACCCTCTTTCGTTTCTTCCCTTTTTTTATTTCTAATTTTCTTCTGCTCTTATTCTTCTTCTTTTGTGGTGAAGGATTTTCTATGTGATTAGACCTGATTGGTGTCTTTGGTAATAAATAATTGTTATTGGCTTTTGGGACTTTCAAAAGATTTGTCCATTAAGATCTAGATCTGTTTGATTTTCTTCCGCTCTTTCTCTTTTGTTTTTGTTGCATGTATGTGATTTAATTTTGTTTGATTTTGTTTTTTTTGTTTTGCAATATTTAATATATTGTGACCAATGAAGTGACGCTTGCTGGTGTTGTTAGGAAAACTGGTTGGAAACGATTTGGGTGGTAAATGTTGTTAACAATAATTAAAACTATATGTCGTATATTTTTTGACTTTTATAAGGATTATAAATTGGTTTTGGACTTTTGCTAGGAAATTCTTATATTCCAGAAAAGTTGCGTGCTTTGAGCAATTGGCGACATATAATCAATATTGCAATATTACATTTCTGAAATGACCGAATTACGATTACCATCGTCATCAATATCTTAAAAAAAGGGACGATTATCATAGTCAAAAGAAGCAAATAACGCTAATAATAATTACGACAAGCAACAACAACAAATCAACGCGTCAAATATACACAAAATAATAGCAATATTAGATAATCCACAGAGCAAGCTGTCACGATTCATAAGTTTATCGAATATCGAAAAAATTTTATTGGTGGAAAGCAAGAATTACAAAAAATTGAAAGCAACCCACAATTAATTTTTATTGCAAAAAACTCATATAATTTTCATGGAAAAAATATTGAAAAAAGCTCGAAAATATTGAATAGATTAGAGCAATCGCTTATTTATCATATAAGCAGCAGTTATCGACGTGTATCAATGGATGTTGTTGTTGTTGTTGTTGTTGCATGCAGGTGAACTCAACAATAAAAACGAAGACTCCATCACGTGAAAAATGTAGTAATTGTGTTTCACCGGTTTAGTCTCAAGTAGTCATTAAAGGATTCGTCAGGGAAAATGAGAGTCGTAGTCACAGACACGGACACAAATACAGACGCACGTGCACACACATCTATGCCACTCTTCAATTACGCCCGTAGCGTTTGTAAGCAACTATATTGATTTATTGATTATTATGATAATGTCGGAGCGTTCGTCTCTCGTGCTTTCTGATTTTCGATTTGTGATAATTGTCAAAGCTTCGATAAATTTGTTCCTAAATTTTATACGTGTTTTTCATTTATACGGTTTATAATTCAATATAATTTTCAGATCCTCAAAACACTTTTACCAATTGTGATATCTCTACATCGTTAAGCAAGCGCTGATAAATTTAATGGAGGTCTTCTCGAGCATATAGAAATATTTCTCAAAATTAAAACTTGAATTAAATTTTTTAAACAATAAAGATATTTTGAAAAACGCTTTATAGGGTTTATTTAAATTTAAACAATTTATTAGAAACTTCAACGATTGCTAAAGAACTAAAAATTTCTCAAGTGAAAAGCGTTATATTTATGTCTATCTCTCTCATTGACTTCATAGATTTTACTGCTTAGTAAATTGCGTCACTTCCTTTCGTATTGTTTTGATAGCTCCGAAAACATTTTTTGTTCGGTTCCTTTGTATTTTATTTATGATGAATGTTTCTGTTTTTGTCAGCGATATTTTTGATGACATTCATTTCAATTAAATAATCATTAGTCTCATTAAACTATTAATTAAATTTCTTTGAAATGTCGGAATAGAGTTGCGGGTCCGCTTCCAAATACATTATCTGCTTTTACTTTAAACTAAGCAACAACAAATAATCCATTATTAAGCACTTTGTGATAATTAATACAGTTATTACATTAAACTGGCCGGACCCTCTTCAAAGACGTCCACACGTATACACAAACACAAACGCCCAATCAAATAGACAAATACAAATATGGTTATTTGTCGTGGGGGAGGGGAGCATACAGGGAAGGGGTGTTCTTGTGTGCTTCATGATGCATGACGATAAAAACGTGAAAACAACATTAATTTTTGAAAACCCAACGCCATCATTAAATTTCTTTATTCGTTACTTATTTCTTGTCTTTTTCTGATATATTTCGTGTTCCTTTTTATTTTCCTCACTATTAATTTCCTGGGAATTTCCACGAAAAAGAGAGCTATCATAAAATGAAGTTAGTGTCTGCCGCTTCCGTTTTTAAATTTACGAATTCTCCGAAATGCCCGCGATACCCGAAACGACGGTATTGAAAGTGGAGAAATTTAATGAATGAGTTAGAATTATTATTGATTAATTGAGGGGAACGGAAATGGTATTATTGCACCGTACTTTTCTTAAAGTACGCTAGCATACCGGGCTAAGTCTTCCGACAGACCTTCCGATAGAATTAAAAAAATGCATACAAAAGAAGCAATTAAATTAACAATATTATAATAAAAAGCTGAACAAAAGAAGTCTTCAGATTTTAGAAACTAACTTGAAATTTCAAGAAACCATCAAATAGATTCGCGAGATACAAACAAGCAAATTGTCAACAAATTAGACGATATATAAAATATTTCTTTTATGACTCTTTCCCTAAATATGAATAATATAAACGCTAAAAATTCATTAATGTATTCTATCATTTTCTCACACTTCTCCAAATGTATCTCCCAACAGTCGTGTCATTAACGTAATTCAATGTTTTTGTTGTTTGTGTTTTGCAGTTTACACGACTGTCGGTGTCATGATTTTTAATTAACTCAAAATCAAACAAAACCTCCACCACCAAAAGCATATCATCCCATTGTTGATTCCTCTCCTCCTACGAGCAACCTCAATTGTGTAAATCGTGTAACGCTGTCGACTGTATTACGCAGCGCATAATTTCATTACATTTTATCGTCTCCAATCTCGTTAACAACAGTCATGAACAGCCCTCGCTTAGGAATATCCTCAAGCTCATAAGTGAGAGGTTGCGGGGACGCAAACACATGCTCCACGTTGTGGGTGTGTCAGAGCAATTTCAGAGTTTATTTAGTTGAAATTACTGTGTGTTCAGCGTTGGAGAGATAATAAATTTTACAAACCGCATTAAACGACTAAGCGCACCCCAACCCTATACTCATATTGCCCCCTTCACGAAGGATATTCCTATTTTTGAACTTCGTTGCTAACTTCGTTTAACACTCAGCACATCAATTCCCGGAGTATCCTCACACTTCCGGTTCGGTGCCGTACCGATTCACGAAACCGTATTCCGTGAAGAGGATAATAAAACGATTCCTGATGTAACTTGCCATAAAATTCCAAGCAATTCAATTCAATTTGTGGTTGATTTCCGACCTCTATGTCCCCCCTCCCCGATCCGCCTCGTGCTCCACCGCCTACACTCTCAATTTGCGGGAGACGCAGTTGGAAGGGGAAGGAATTATTATTATTCCATCAAATCATTTTGCCTCACCTCCATTTTCCCCCACTTAGAGTGAGTTTGCCAGATGACGGCGTATCTTAGGACAATCGACCAACCACACCCTAGAGAGCCATCTACAAATTGTTTGTCATTCCCAAGGGCGAGCACTGGCGATTTAGATACGTGCTTGGTTCATCCCTTGTCATGCCGAAGTAGTGCGTGCGGCACAACATACTCCTCTGCTAAGGGTTGAAGGGATATAGCGTTGGAGGTCGGAACTAATTCACAGTTGTTGGGGTTGGTGAACTGCGCTATCATAGTTGTGTTTGTTAAGAAAGGGAGGTTAGGGAGAAACATGGAATTCATGTTGATCCTTGTTAAGGACTTATGCTGCTTGATGAAGTGAGGATGAGCTGTTTATATGGAAAAACGTAAAAGAGGGGAAAAAGGAAAATGGAAAAAACTAAACGCGAAGGGGTCTGAATTAATTGAATTGAATTGAATTAGAAGAAGAAGAAGAAGAACAATAAAATAATAAAACGAAGAAGGAGAAAAGGCTAAGGAGAGAAAAGGAAGAATTTCTTTAGGAGGTGTTAGGAGAAGTTAGAAAGCAAGTGCTTTATAATATATCGAGGCCATCGAGATTGGTGTCATATACTAATATGGTAAGGAAACGGAGGAATGAATCCTCTTATTTAATTTTTTCTCTGTAGAATTTTTGAATGGAAACGAGCTGTTTCTGCGTGGGTTAAATGCTTTCAATTTTAATTACTACGACAATTTAATCACTTACTAATTTTTTTCAATTGGGTCTTAGTCCTTTTTTATTTGCACTTCAAAGTTCAACCTTCTCGAGGGTACCTTAACTTAAAGTGACTAAGGGGAATTAAGGATAGGTGGCGATAATAACAAATAAAGCTAAGAAGCTTATGCGAAATGAAAGGGAGATATCAACTCAAATAACTCAAGTAACTCAAATACTCTTCGAGGGAAGGACTTCTTACTCACCTATTTCCGTTCACAAAAGTAGTTTGTGGTCTTCCTAGAAAACACAACATAATCACCAAACACACCACACCAATACGACCGATACAACTTTTAAGTGACGGAAATAATTTTTAGTGTAATTAAATGATTTGTGTGTTACGCTAGGTTTAAATATTTTCATAATTATTTTATAATATTTTTTCTCAATGAAACAGCTGCAACTGTATTTATCTCGTTACGTTCCTAAACTTATTGAACTCTTTTATCGGTCTAAAACGAAGCGAGACCAAAAAAAAAAAAAAAGAAAAGAAAAGAAATGAAATTAACTGTAAAGAGCGCAGCAGATGTTCGCAGCAATTGAATTTGGGATACGTTTAAATTGTTTGCTTCCAGGCCAAAATTTTAAGCCATCTCATCAATTAGGCCACAAAAACAAACTTGAAAGTTTTAGTCCGGACGATGGATTTTTTTTTAATAAAAAAACCAACAAAATTATACCCATCTCTCTCTGCAGGGTACATGTAGTACCGGCAACAGCAACAACGACTATAACAACAGCGTCAGCAGCAGCAGCAGCAATTTTACGTGATTGCGTAGAAAAAGGGTTCCATTTTTTCTTCGAATTCTTAAGCTGAGACAGCTTTGCCTTAATTTAATAGAGTTCAAAATGGACATGAGCAAAAAAGTTGCAAAACAACGAATAAAAACGTTCGAAACCGCTTTAAAAAAATAAAAGAAACAATTCCGATAAAAAGCTTGTGGTTGGTTTAATTGTTTTAAGGTTTTCTCAAAGGGGCTCAAAAGGTTTTAGAGAGATCAACGTTCCAAATTTGTGGTTACACAAACAATTCCAAAATATTTCAATTCTCTGCTCTCTTTTTATTCCATTGTTTGTTTCGCAGAATTCGTGCAATATTAAAGAAAATATTTGTAGATCTATGAAATAGTGGAATATTAAATAATGAACCCAATTTAAATTTTTAATCAAACTATTATAAACTATTTTGACTGTTAGATCTTCCATCGCATGTTAAATTTAAGGCACAATTTATTGCGCCTTCTGCAATTATATTAAGCCTCTGTTATTGAAACTTTCAGAGATATTCTTAAATGTTTTGTTTAGGAGAAATGTTTCGACAATAATTTTCTTCAAAAGCTTAAATTATATTTACAGTTTTTTAATATCCAGTAAAGATAATGAAATGGTCCTCGTAATATTACAATCATTTTTTTTTGTTAGATCAAGGCATTTTTATTGCTGATTAGGCGGTAAAAATGTTGAATTGTTGAACACCTTGAATTGTTGACCCAAGAGTAGAAATTGGTTGAATTGACAGAGGTGTTCTAAGAGATGTCTCATTAATGAACCTTTCGAAGAATTAACAATGAATTTATGAAATGCTTAAAAATGCTCTAAATGTTTAAAGTCGATAGCTACTTGTTAGCGAATTGTTAAAAATACTGCGAAAAAAACGACAGTAATTCATTGTTGTTTTTCCTTGCAATATTCAAACCAAAAAAATTTCAAGATTGCAAAAATTTCACTTACAATATTTTTAAAGTATTTGTTTTGCCGACATCGTTAATAGAAATTGTTACAAATACTCGTATCGTTGTTTTGCAGTGGAATCAAAGAATAAATGCAATAATTCGTATAGCGCAAAGCAATAAACGTAATTGTTGATTTCTTAAAATAATCACGTATATTCTCTGCAAATTGTGTTTATTTACTTTTGTTTTATATAAATTGTGTTTTATATTTTTGTTATTTTTACAAATTTTATTTCGTTGAAGGAAGCATTTTCTCTTAAGCCTACTTTATCACAATAACAAATCTTCTTGTGAAATTCTCCCAAAATAAATATAGGATTGAGTTTACGAAATCATCTCCTAAAAAGTCATGCTTGTAGTTTCTCAACTTTTTAGAATACATACGTTCATAAAATTGTTAAATTTCTTGCAAAAGTGTTGTTCTTTAAAAATCTTATTGCAGCCGACGTAGGCAGCAATCTTCTATTCTTTAATTTACGAAGGCGAAAATCTTATTGCAGAGAATCTCTTGGAACGACATCTAATGGCTGATTTAGTTTTGACTCTTTTATTACAGACCTTCCATTCGAAATTTATTTTTCAGGATAAACAAGAAAATCATTAATCACCACGGAGTCAAAATATGTTCATCAAAATCGAAACTAATAGCCTAAAATTTATTAATTACGCTCGTACCTTCAGAGTGATGTGCAAGAAAAAAGTAGCCCCTGTTAAGACTTGCTAATTGCTAACTAACGCGACTTAAGGACCTTTTTAACAATTAATAATTGAGGACGTGGCTTACGGTGGTTTTTTAAATAATTAATAAACCCAACTCAAATATAATTTTGTTCAACGTGGGTCATAAAATAAAAGCAATTAATAAGCTTTCGTCGTTTATTTTCCTAATGGATATACCGTACATTTTATGTTTTACTCCTTCTGAATACTAAGTTCTTGATTCCTTAATTTCTTTCTATGATTCGTATACTCTTTCTTTCTCTCTTTATTGTTTCCTTTTTTGTTTCCGTCAGGCACGCCTCCTGTACATTATTTCAATAACGTTCATGATCTATGCTAAATTATTAAATTCATTTGAGTTAACGAAGAAAACAAACGATAACGTAATTCAACCTCACGAGCTCCGACGTCAGATATTGTTGTCGTCTAGGACTAAACCGAGAATAAGCAGAATAACAGGAATATATGTATAATTAACGAAAACTGGAGGGAGTCAAGGTTCAATTAGTTGAAAATGGCTGCTAACGTTGAATGCTTTTGAGCTTCCGATTGAAGAACTGCCTTGATTTTTTTATTTTCTTTGATCAAGACTGACGAAGCAACGTTAGCTATTCTTTGGAAAGTGATGGAAGGGATGGGGAGGGGAAGAGGTATTAGCAATTTCGAAATAAAACTTTCTCTTGAAAGCATTGATTATTTAGGATTCGTTGCTAAACTTTAATATTGGACACATTCATTAGCAGGAGTTTGTTATTAATAAAACCCACAATTATTGCTATTGTTCTTCTTGGATTTCTCTACCACCCTCTTTTTTAGATATATTATAAAATTATAAGTTAAGAATATTTGTATTTGTTTTTTGTTTTCTCATGTGAAAAATTCCACAAATAGAAACGAAACTCTTTTTCCGATTTTAATGAAAAACATAATTGATAATGATGACCTTCTAATTTTTACAACGTATTGTAATAAACCCTCTCGGGGTTAATTTAATCGATTGAAACAGTGAAACAATCAGCTCTCTTAATTGTTCGAAAAACATCCATCAATGCTGATTACTTATATAATACTGGGTGTGCTTAGGATAAATTTAAGTTTGACATAATGTCATCGAACAGGAGTAATTATTTTCTCTATAAAAATCGAAAATTTTTGATGAGAGACAGATTTGAAGAGAAATTAAATTTAATCACATGAATCTCAATCTGTGAATCTTAATCTATAAATTTATTTTTTATGATAGTCTTTCTGTACTAGATTGGTGTTTCTAAATCAGGTTTCCACAATCGAGTTAAGATCAATGATCTCCGATTCAACTGAAATATCGTTAAAGTGTATCCGTAAATCTTTATAACTTAATTCTACTGCCGACAACCTGAATTTAAAGATTAAGAAAAGAATTATTTAATTTATGGCTTAAGCAAAAACCTTAACCAATTTAATTAAAAATAAAGCGCTATTACGGCGAAGACGCTAGCACAAAAACAGAATCGTTTTAATAAATTTCTCTTATTTAACTAAGAGGAAAAGAAAGGTAGTTGAAAAGTGAGAGAGACGGGAAGAAAAAAGGCAGGAACGATTTCAGCTCATCAACCAGCTTCCATTAGCATTTTTAAAGCGTTATTAAAGTCAGTTGACAACGGCCAACAACTAACGATCGTTCCATTTATCCATCCCGCTCTTTCTTTGGATCGCTCCATCCATTCCACCAACTCTTCTTCTTCAGTTCTTCGCTTCGTCCTTACATCGATACAATACAATCAGCATAAAATCCAAATTTAAAGACGACACATGATAAGGATTCTGATTGTTCAATGTTAGTTACGTTGCTTGCTATGCAACATCGCCTTTACTTTACCGGTGCGACTATCCTCCTATCCATATGCAGGTCCGTCGTATATTATAAGCTCAGGAGTTTAAGTACTTCATTGCCTCGTAATTATAAACCGCCATTAACCGGGATAAATTCGCCATCGCAGCAGTGGCAGAAACTATTTACGACGCATGCTCTCTTCGTATCGCAAAGCGTCGTAACGCATCACAACGCAATGTATATTATTTCATCGCATGGCATTGCATCGTATCGCATGTTGTCGCATCGTATCGTCTGCTATCGCCTTGCATCTCCTGCTTTTCTTCTTTCTTTTTTTTGAGCTGTCGCGATGTACGTTGGCAAAAAATTAAATAATTTAATCTGATTATTGCTGGAAAATCAAGTTGTCGACTTAAAAATCGCAAAGTTTTTGTGTGTCGCCGTTCGAGTTGTTTCTATACAGCAGTAGCGGCAGCTTCTTCATCACCAGCATCCACAGTCGCGTTTTTGTCGTCCTGATGTTTCTGCTTGGTCCGAAGAGACGGATGCGCGACATCCATTAAGTCCTTCTTTGGAAAGTGCATTCGAGACGGACGAGACGGACAAGCAACCAATTGCCTGACCGTCAACACATTGGCTATCAGTTGTCCATTTCGACCCGATTAACCGGCCCCACAAGCCTGTTTGGGTATTTGGTGACTGCAGTGTATGCTTGTGTGTAATGTGTGTGTATATTTGTCGCGTTGTGTTTCTGGACTCCGGGCTCGTCTGGTTCTTATGACTTCATAATCTTAATTAACGTTTTCGGTTTCAGCGATTTCTTCTTTCTCACGCGGCGCGACTAGTTTTCGTTGTTTCCTCGTCCCGTTGCTTCGTTTGTTTATTTGTTTGGGTCGTGTTTATGTTTCAGAAAGAGTTGCGCTGAGATCATGTAATCGCTAAAGGAGACAACGCGATGGCGAATCAACTTCTAAAACTTTTAAAGATCCAATCAAGAACCGTGCACACGACTCGGGTCCAGGGGGAGCTTTTTTAGTTTTTAATGCGTTTCTCAATTTTTGTGACTACTTCTGCTGCTGGTGCTGTTGCTGCTGATAATGGTGATCACGGCAATCATGGCGTTCGGAACATTTTCAGGTAGAATATGCACCACTCTGGCCGTTTGGTTGGTTGGCTGGTTGAATTAGTGGATGATCGTCGGCAGCGCCCTTCTACGGTTTTCTGTTTCGTTGCTTTTGTTTTTTTCCTGTTTTGGTTTTTTTTTTTTGAATAAGAATTAATGATGATCGCATCTTGTTTGGCTCGACCGTCTGGCGTGTTCTTCTTCGTTCGTGTAAGCGTTCATTCGTGCCTACTGTTGCATCTATGTGTGTGCGTTCGTATTTTTATTTATGTCTCAGGTCGTTATGTACAAAATTGATCGTCAGGAATTCAGCATGGCCGGCTGGTTGGTTGATTTGGCTGCTTGGTTGGCTGCAGGGTTGTTTAACTTTTCTGCTGCTTGGTTGGTTCTTTCAGTTCTTGCTTTTATTTCAGATTGATGGAGACGAGGAAGTAAGGGAATGAAAGGACAGAATTACACTTTTGGTTAGTTCTCGTTTTATACCTGGAAGTGAGTCTTCATGAGTGAAGACCGTGGTATTAAGAGAAGCAATCGTCGAGGTATTGAGTTGTTGAATATTTAAAATATTTCATCGGACGAAATACTCGGGGAATGGAAGGAACGCCAGACTGGAAGATACAAAAATGATATATTTTTTATATTTTTTTTAAAAAGCTTACCTTAATTATTTAAGACCAAAACAGGTCTTAAAACTATTTTGAGGAAAATATGGAATAATTTTATTACGCTTTTGAATAAAAAGAAGAGAAAAAGGACGATCGCGCAATTCTGGCAAAATATCAATTCGATTTTAGTTCTTGAAAAAGTTGTGAGATTTTAAACGAACTAAAGCAAATAAAACAAACATTTGAGATTACATAAATCGCAATAAATGCAGGAATAATTTATCGGTTTTTATCCTCTTTATACCTCTTATCTCGTTTTCTTCTTTTATTTTGGAGACTAATGATTTTAAGCTTTAAAATTATTCTCTCATATCGAATCAAATCACGTTTTTCATAACTCTATAACGCAAATTTTTGCCACAAAATTATCGAAATTGGTCTTTTTTATTACGCAAACATTTCCAACTCCTAGAAACATTAAAACATTTCTCACATATGGCGATCATCCCATTACTACTACTACTATTACAGACGATGAGCCGTAAGAAATATTTTTTTTTAATTTAGAAAATACTTTTTGAAAGTCGAAGGCGTCGATTCCTTTCTTTCGAGTTTTTTCCAGTGAAGAAAATTTAGTTGGGCTGAATGAACTGCACGATTTTTGCGGTTATACAAAATCGAATCAAACACGAAAATATATATAATCTTTTCTCTAAAGAAAATGCTCCCTGTCAATTTCTAGTTATTAAAATCATTTATCATCAGGAATCATCGCCACCGTTTGGTTGATGGTGTTACAAAAACAACAACAAAATCCATAAGATAGCATTTACAAAAATATTGAAAAAAGCCGGAAGAAAAACTGCTGCGCCAAGAGAAAATGTTTAATGTTAAGCGATTAGGAACAAATGTTGCCAAGGAATTAAGGATACGAACAACAACAACAACAAAAACAACATTTGTATAACGACACAATTGAAAGGAAACCACAAAATCATCATTTTCAATATCATCCTCATCACAATCATCATCATCAGGATCTTTTCATATGACGTCAAACCCACTACGCCAGACGTAGAGAAGTAACCCACCCGTTGATTTATTTTTTGCTTTTATTTCAACGAATCACAGTAACGCGAGGATCATGAGGGTGTTTTGATGTTTTCCTTTTTTTGTTCAATGTCTTTTTTGTTGCTTCCCCTTCTCGGATGTATGTACCTCGTTTCGGAGCATCCGGAGCAAAGTTGGATTATTGAATTTTCTTTTAGACCAACTGTCCTCCCGTTATTTGTTTCTGTTTTTCTTGGCTTATTTACCACGTCCAAGAAAATCCACAACGCAATGGCTTTCAACGCCTCGTTACATGATTTGGAAATATTGTAACAACGCGATAACATGCGCACCATATGCGACGCATAGGCAATAATGCGGCGCAACTGTTGGCTGCTTGGTTGGTTGAAAAAGTTGCTGAAAAGTTATTAGCTGCTGCTGCCCCTGTCGCTGTCATTGCCGTCCCTTGCTGTGGCTTCTGATTACAATATGTTGTTGCGGCTTTTTGCCTATTTTTTATTTTATGACTCCAATATTTTTATTATGGTTTTTTTGGTCGTGCTTTGTGTAATAATAATATTCGGGAAAATGAAAAGATGAAAAATGGTGTGAAAATTATCCGCAAATGGATGGTTTATAGTACAAAAAATTGGTGTGACTGCATAAAAAAAGAACCAGGAGATAAACGGTATAGAATGTCGAGGTAAGGAATTTGAAAAGTTACTAAAGATTTTATTGTACACTTGGCAAGTTTTGTCGAACCATTTTATTTCTCTATATTTGTTTGCTTAAAGACGCTTTTGGCGAGGACGCTCTTTTTCAAAAGAAAAAGACAAGGTTTGCATAACATTTCTAATACTAATTGTTTTTCACAGGAGTCCCCCGGTGTACGCATCTTGCGCCTGACGGGGAATGCTGTCGATATCGTCAAGTGCTTAAATAGTATTTAATTAAATATTAATAATCTTTAGCAATGTTGTGAGAACACGATTTATAAGTTATAGCAGGCCTAAAGGGATTAATGGAAATTAAATTTAAATTTCTTGAAGGATGTTCCCAAAGGATATCAATCGCAATCATAATGTAAATTGGAATGCTCGCGGTTTTAATATTTAAATACGTAATTAATTTGAAATTGGCTAAATTCATTTATTTTTATTTCAATTTAAAGACGGCGTTTATAAAATTATATTGCATGGCATAATACGCCATTTTCCTCTGCTTATTGTGCTCCTAGTTATAACAAATCTTATATAATTTTTATAACCTCATGCGATCTTATATAATATCGATAATAAGAAATCTTATATAATCGATCGCGTTGAATTTTAGTAGAAATGTTCTTCGATATTTATAAGATGGAGTGTTGGGTAACGTTAAAACTATTTAATTTAACATCTTTAACATCTTAAAAACATTTACATTTACATTAACAGCTTTAACATCTTCAAAATCGCCAAAAATCCGCTAACCCGCTTCTATCGAATGAACGGTAATACTCAGAACTAACTATTTATTATCTTTCGTGTTAGATTAATGATAACTATAAAGTACTTTGTACGTACGAAATTGCTTGTTGGTGTTTGCGTGCTCCATTCTATTGGATATGATTTCTGCTGCTGCTGCCACTGATCGTGAAACTTTTTGGATAAAGCTTTGCCTACTTAAGCCTCTTTCATCCAAACGTTACCTTCCGCTGCCTTGCTTGCTGCCTTGAAAGCATAAAAATTATAATTTGTGTCAGGAAGTTAAGCTCCGTCGTTTTGAGAGGAATTATGGAGTCGATCGTGACGCATATTCTGTAGCTAATATTCTCTGATTTGCAAATAAAGTGTATTAAACTCGTAACGAATTCCGTTTGGTGGACATGAATTTTTTTAAAAGCAATTCCATATCGGGTGTACACTAATTGACGCAATTGCAACAGTGTTGGAGTACGCACCGGTTCGACGTCTACATCGATGTTGTTGTGCATATTCGCGGAGAGCGGAAACGGGACGAATGAAGACTCTCTTACTATACAAATGTCAAGTACGGTATTACTTTGGACTCCTTTTATGGTTGACAATTTTCGCCTATCGATGAACTGCATCGGAACCACAATTGCGACATCTTTATACCTGGAAGACTTGCTTCTTGTCAATATCTGAATTGTATATATGCGCAAAAACGAGATGGAGAGAGTAAAGAAAAGGCTTAACCACTAAGAGGACAGAATACTAATATCATTCCCACCAACAATACATTTTTTAGCAGAAATTACCGATCAATAAATATGTGGCTAAAATGAAGCTTTTTCAGAAGAAGCAACCAACGGACAGACCGCATCATCAAAGTTCATTAAGACACTATAAACACCCGTAAACCACCAAAACGTAGGCCGAAATTTAAAGAAATTAAAAAACAGAAATAAAAAGGAATAAATAAAAATAAAAAACAAATGGAAAATTGAAATTCGATAAAAAGGCTTCTTAATACGGTTACCATTATTTATGGTTTTGGGGTTTGTATGTGGTTTAGAAGATAAAGAAATTCATATTGAAATTGATTCAAATTTATTTGGGTACTATCGAAAATATAGAAGAGCAGTAGAAGATGGAGAGAAAGGAAAGGAAGGAAAGTATGTGGTTAAATTATATAACTAAAACAAAAAGATCCAACTTATAAAGGTACGCTGATCGAACAAGATCAAGCCCAATGAAGAAACATAAATTTTGTCACTTTTTAAGGTTGTTGCGAGTGCTCTTTTCTTGTTTTGTTTTTATGTGAAAGGAGGAGATAACTTTTATCGAGCCGATTGGGAAAATTTATAAATAAAAAATTTAAATGAAAATAAAAATTATATATATATATATATATATATATATATATATATATATATATATATATATATATATATATATATATATATATATATATATATATATATATATATATATATATATATATATATATATATATATATATATATATATATATATATATATATATATATATATATATATATATATATATATATATATATATATATATATATATATATATATATATATATATATATATATATATATATATATATATATATATATATATATATATATATATATATATATATATATATATATATATATATATATATATATATATATATATATATATATATATATATATATATATATATATATATATATATATATATATATATATATATATATATATATATATATATATATATATATATATATATATATATATATATATATATATATATATATATATATATATATATATATATATATATATATATATATATATATATATATATATATATATATATATATATATATATATATATATATATATATATATATATATATATATATATATATATATATATATATATATATATATATATATATATATATATATATATATATATATATATATATATATATATATATATATATACATTCTCTTTTTCGTTGTAAGCCTTAATTTAACGTCTTTTTTTCAGTCTTAAGCCCCAATTTTTCATTCTTTCTTTCTCACACAAAGATACTGTTTTGAGTACCGAGAAAATCTCTTAATTTATGGACAAAATTTCTTTTTTTGAATTTGAAATCGAATTTAGCTCCAATAACTAATTAATTTTACGATATCGTTTCTATCAGTCATTCTTTTTTCATTCAAATAAATATTTTTGCCGTAATGTGTTATATATTTTATATGACTTTAAGTAGCTCTTCTTAATTTATAAAAACATAAGCTTAAAAATAATAAAGTGTAGTTCAAAGCATGGAAATTAACACAAACAGCACATGTATATTTCTAGATATGTTGTTTGATTTAATTTGGTCAATTTAGGACATAATATAAACATTTACGCTTTAAAAAATATAATATTTCTGGCTGAAATTTATACCTTGATGTTTAAAAAAATATTTGATTACAATCAAGCTTTAGGGAGGGGCGCGTATCAGAGGGAAAAATTTTAGATCAGGATATCCCAAGAAATCTTTTATATAGTTTATATGGCATAGCCTCGTATGGCTAATTAAAAAATTAATTCGTCCATAAAATACAAAAATTATTGTGGAAAAAAATTAATTATCTTTTTCGAAAACCTTTTCACAAAAGAGCTATATAATAAGAATTTAATTTCGCAAAAGATATAAATTTTTAATTGTGCCATTTTTTATTATAATTCTTTTTCGTTTTCCGTAAATTCTCATTCATTCGATTTGATTATTTCAGGTTTTAAAATCGCGTTTTAAAAAATTAAATTCAAGACTTAATGACTATTAAATGCTTGTATAAATGCTTTTTATTTTATCATTATTTTTGCATTTGAACGAAGTGTCAGATGCTTCTCAATACATTTTTATTGAATTTTAATAAAGACATGACTCCAAATTTGATTCACCAACGCCCTAAATTATGCTTCTTTATGTTATCATTATTCCTCTTGCTTCTTTTTTTGTGAAATAAAATTAAGTGTTTTATTGGTGCCGGCTAAGTTTATTATTATTATTATTATATGATTGTAATTATGAAGAAATAAAATACTTTTTTCAATATTATATTTTTTAAATATTTGAATTTCAGATTTCTTCGGTCCGAAGATTTTGCGGATTCTTAAATATCGTCGATGTTTTCTTTTGAATTAATAATGGCGCGATCGTAAAATTAGTAGACATGTTAATGGATGCGAAAATGACATATAAAATGGAGAATTATTCTTTCGAAGAATCGACCAGGCGATAACGTCTGTCGCTGCAACAACATCAATAGTAGTCGACACTAAAATAAAATTATAAAGTTATAAAAAGTCATAAATTGGCAAATGAGAAAATAATACAATACGCAAACAATTCGATTATTGGCTACTGTTGTTGTATTTCGTTGTTGCTGTTCGTTCTTGTTTTTTGTCTGTTGGTCGTTCATGCGGTTTTCGGCAACATCAGAACGAAATAATAATCGAACGATTTTTGCGAAATTCATTTATGGTCGTAAAGTTTATGATTACTATCATTATTATTATTGTTGTAGCGTTGTATTGTTGTTTTGCTACTCTTGCCTATTTTTTGTCTATATTGCTACGATTGGTCGTTCACTCACGAGCAATATTAAATAATTATTTGCCGTACCATTCTCGCCTGCACCAACAACAATAGCGGTACCACTGCATCAATTATTTAGCCGTCAAATTTTAGACATTTCGCTTTTGCAGCCAAAAAAGAGAAAAAAATCAAGGAGGAAGAAGAATAAAGTATATAACATAAAGTAATAACGATAATAATTCTGTTGGCTAATAAATTATTTTCTATTTCCGTGGACGTAACCAAAAAAAAAAAAAAAGAAACAGTTTCTTGAAAAGATAAAAATATTTCGGTCACGCAAACTGACCGCGATCAGACACCCGCGACCAGATACTCATGTCATTATTTTACCCCAAAAAATTTTGTATTTTATGACAACGATAATAATGATGATCATGATGATGAAAATAGGAATATTATAAAAATAATAATGTCATTATACGTTTTTCTTTAGTATTACAATGAAATTTTGTGCAAGAAAATGGAAAAATTTAAGCCAAGCGAATTTATAAATTGTTTGTTTTCAAAACTTTCGTACCCGCAAATACATTCATATCGGGAATGATCAAGTACGTAGCGTTTTGGGTAATTATCAAGGTGCGAATTAAAAGTTTTAACATGCCCAAAATTGTTTATGGATTAATTATAATATGGGTTATAAATGGAATAATAAAATATATTCGCAATTTATATTCATGCGCCGCAAAAGATGAAATTATTAGGAATTTTATTAGCTGAACTAATTTTGAATCGGTTCAGAATTCGCCGTTCTTTTTTTAAAGAGCTATGAAATTTCCAAAGATTAGATTAATAGTTTTCGATTAGACAACAATTAAAAGATTTAACTTTGAAAACTATAAAATAAAGACACCGGAAATTTGCATTAAGAAATGTATTTCTTAAGAACTCGACAGGAATATTTTCGCCATAATCCTGCAAATTCTCTTTCCTTTCAATTCATTTACTCTGCCTGAAATTAAACACAATTATTGATAAATCATTAGCAAATGATGATTTTTATTTTCGTTTTGCAAGCAGAAACCACAATAATATAAAGGAATTGTGCTTGGTAAGGAAGCATTCTGGCAAAGGATGCAAGTGTTGTTGGTAACGGAAGCCGCAAGATTGCCTTCAATTCACATATTCAGACTACATACAAAAGTTAGCCCAAATTTTTTGTATTTAAATGTGCGCCAGGAACAATTTGTTTGCTGCGACAGCACCCATATCCTGCTGCGTCGAGGTGTATAAGTATTCATTGAATGCAAAGAGAAAAACAGCAAAAAGATGACCAAGCGAGCTGACTTGAACAGTTGACTGCGGTGCGACAAAAACGAAACAATAAATTTAAAATTTCAGAAAAAGTTAATTGAAAAGAAAATAAATAAAGAGAAAAAAATCTGGTTGTTGCAATAGAATGAAAGAAAAGGAAAAAGAAAGAAAAGAAATGGTAGGTCTTTTTGGGGTTTGTGAATTTTTGCACAAAACCGCACAGAAGTTTATAAAGGACATTGTGCTCAAAAGGAGGCAGTATAAATCAATACAATGATGCATAAACGCATACAGACATATACCTGTGCGTGCTCTCAAGGGAATTCATTAGCTGCTTATTCTGTTAAGATTTTGCAATCGATGCTGGTCTCGATATTGACAGTAGTCAGTCAGTTGTTCAACCCCCCAACCGTCCAATTGTCCATCAATCCATATGAGCAGTGACAGTAACTATTGCCACATAAAACCTTGATCCTTACATTGATCCGGACAGCAAAATATTTTGTCATTTTTCTATAAAAAGGTCGAACGAAAGTCAATTAATTATGTTTTGCGGCTTTTGGTTTTCCATAACAGAAATCATTAGGGATTAATGCATGATCCTGATTTACCCTAACGCTGATTATTGTATGTTGCAACTGAGCCTGCCTTTTGGAAGGAAGAATAAGCGGTCGCGTCATTTGGGAATGGTTTTATGATGGGTTGTTTTCTGTTTATGACGTAATTTGTTTTTATTACAAGCCCTGATTATTGTCTTTTCTTCTGTATTTATTTGTCCTTCTGTATTTATTTCCCGAATATTGCCCCTGCTGCTTGCCTTTGTTGTTGTTGTAATGTTGCAGTATTGTCGTTTGTTGATTGCATTTGCGAGTTTTGCGTCTGAAGGACTCAACATCTGGCAGAGCAAGGATTTGTTCGGTATTAATTTCGTGTTCTAATTTATCGTTTTCCTTATTGTTGTTGTCGTTTTTGTTATCTTTTCAAATTATATAATTCAGCTGGGATATTTTTTGTTTTTGTTGTCAACAAGATTTGACTTTTCGTCGAGAGTTTTTAGTTCCGTTCAGCTCTTCTTCAGTATGTATTTAATTCCGTAGTCGTTACATTGGAGATTTTTGGATCGACACACACATTTATTTTGTTATTTGTGTTTCTTTGGTTTTCCTTTAAGAGACGAAGGAATAAATGGTGTGGGAAGGGAAGGAGCGATGAAGGTAATACAGAAACAGCTGCATAGTTTTAATATTGGTTAAAAGTTTTTATCGTTTTACAGTGGAAGAGGAATAAGTAGAAGAAAAATCTCCTCGGATTTGATAGTAGGGAAAAATTTGCTAATGAATCAAACAAAAAAGTGTTACAAGACAGTACAACAAAATGGCTACCGCATGCCGTATGACTATTAATTATCTTTTAATTATCTTTTTGTTTGCTCTTTAAAATAAGATAGATAATACCTAGAGTAATTTCGTCATACCTGTGATTGGTAGATCATCATCGTGGAATATATATCTTTTTAAAACAAAGATTTTGGTCACTTTCAGAATTTTTCTATACCGTATGATGATGTTACGCCGATGAAGCAGATATAATTCAATGCCAGAATCCATTTACGAATCCATTTCTTCCGGTTTCTTGAATCGTATTAATTAAGTGCATACAAAATTAATTCAGATCGTTCGCAAAATGATTTTTGGAAGTAATTTTATTTTGGATTTAACTATTTTTCGAGAAGGACAAATGATATTAATAATGTAGACTATTATGCAGATTATATATATATATATATATATATATATATATATATATATATATATATATATATATATATATATATATATATATATATATATATATATATATATATATATATATATATATATATATATATATATATATATATATATATATATATATATATATATATATATATATATATATATATATATATATATATATATATATATATATATATATATATATATATATATATATATATATATATATATATATATATATATATATATATATATATATATATATATATATATATATATATATATATATATATATATATATATATATATATATATATATATATATATATATATATATATATATATATATATATATATATATATATATATATATATATATATATATATATATATATATATATATATATATATATATATATATATATATATATATATATATATATATATATATATATATATATATATATATATATATATATATATATATATATATATATATATATATATATATATATATATATATATATATATATATATATATATATATATATATATATATATATATATATATATATATATATATATATATATATATATATATATATATATATATATATATATATATATATATATATATATATATATATATATATATATATATATATATATATATATATATATATATATATATATATATATATATATATATATATATATATATATATATATATATATATATATATATATACATTTCGCCGACAATTTCTTTGACTGCGAGTCGCTTTCTGCCCTCTATGATGATGATAGCATGTTTTCACGGTAACCGCGTTGATTAAAATCAGCAAAAAACCGGTAGCGAAATTGCCCCTGTTACGCAGAAAAAGCGTTTTAACTAATGGGAAAACTGTTGGCAGTTGTAACGGCCAACGCTAAAAACGTTTTTTAATTTTTCTTCACGTGCGAAAATTGCACTCATCACCAACACAATCGGTCTTTATATCATTAATTGAACGGTTGACTGACTGATGACTGACTGAACTCTTTCTCTTTACATTTCCTTCACCGGTAATGCTGAAGATAAAAATAAAGTAAAATAAAATTCGAACAGACACAAACCGTAGCGTCACATCGCAACAAACGCTGCGGAAAATCGTTGAATCGTGCAACAATTTTTCTTAAGTGAAAAGCCGCAGTAATGCTTTTTGGTTTTTGTCGTCGTTGCTCCTCTATTTGATGGTGTTGTTGTAAAAATTACACCCTAGATAGGAAAAATAAATGTAGACTAAAGTAAGTTGAGGTGAGTCTTATACGAATGTGTGAACGCAATTTGGAATATGCGTGTGTGAGTTATGAACGCATGTACTCAAATAAACACTCACACGCATACGCACACATATCCACACATGCATACACACACTTATAAATTTTAATTGAACTTAAAAGTTTTAATTAATGGATCAAAGCGAATTTATACTTAATCAAAGAGATTTCAAGAGTTGTGAAAGAACTTGAGGAGATAGAAAGGATGTCAACTAAAAATTTCTCTTTAATTTTTTCAAGTAGATAAGAAATCGGATGAAAAGTGGGATGTGTCTTGTTTGATTTATTAAATTATATTCAAGACGATGATTTAATTTTAATTTGGGGGTAATAAAAATCCTTTAAATAACAAAATTTTAATATAGTTTTAGGAAGAATTGTTTAGTTTCAACTACAATTCATCCTGTTCAGTTAAATATATTAATTCCTTGTTTCGAAAATTGTCTCGGAAGCAAGAGTTCTCAGAGAAAATAAAAGCAGCTAATTCTCAATTTTATTGAATGCTCTAAATCTTGCAACCAAATTGTTCGCATATACATTAAAGTCTTTTATGTTCAATGATAATAAACTGTAGAATATTGAAATATTTTATTATGACCTAATATTTGCTCAAATTGTCGACGAAGTCTTTATAAATTTTCACAAGTTTTAGATTAACGAAACAAGCGTTTACACAAAACGTTAAGGAAAGAAATTTGAGGCGAAAGGTTCCAATTACTTTATGGCCCAAAAACGTTTTCCTTGTTGACTTCTTCTTGCCAATGGATTGGATGGACTGCAATGATATCATTTGATCACACCATAATCTCTGCTGACAGATCGATGAAATCTGATATTTACCAAGGTGGTCGTTTTCCACTCATGATGGAGAGGGAGGGATCATTAGTCTACTTCAAAATCCTAACTTAAACTTTCCCACGATACCATCCCAAGGATGACCAAATGTTTTTATGCTATGCGGTTGGTATTTTTGTCGTCATTATTTATGATGTCTTCACTCTAATAAAAGTTTTAAGCCAAATTTATGACTTTATGACTTTGTTATCTTTGGTAAATATAAAATCAACCTCGAAACAAATCTCACGCTTCACGAATCGTCAATAAAGCAAAAAAAAAAAAAAAACAACAACTATAGCATCATCCGACACACTTAAACAAATCCGCAAAATCTGAAAAAAGGTATAAAAAATATATAAATCGTACGTGACTGCGAATAGAATTCATACAAAAAATGCGACTGCAAAGGGTTAATGCTGTATCCTTGAAAACAATATCCTTTTGTGTACACAAATCATTGAAAATGGAAGAATAGCCCACCGACCGAACAGCCTTATGAGATTATGCGAAACCGTGTCAATTGCATTAATTCATTTTATCAGCGAGATATCTTTGTCACGCAGTTCTTCCGGTTCCGGTTGTAACGTAAACGAATTGCTTCAACAAAAATAACGAGCTAATCAAAATATGCCACAAACATCCCGACGTTGTCACCCCAGAAAAGCGGCATTGTCTTCTTTTTATCGCAGCTGGCAATGGAAGACCGCGGTCGAACGCATCGCCATTGTTTATCTGAATCCAAATTGTGATTTTTTTCTAGTCGAATAAACGTAACAGCGACAAATTAAATTGAAAAAAAATTATATTCGAAAAGTAAAGAAGAAATTTTCGATAGAATGAACTGAACGGAATTCATGCAAATCCTTTGGGAATTATTACATGCGGTCTGTTAGCTTAAGTTCACTATTTTTATACCTTACGCCCGAAGAAGTCTGTCTCTCCGTTTATAACACATTCAAGGAGGCGTGGCAGGTATGAAAGAGTATTTATATGTTCCGGCTCAGAATCATCTCCTGAGTCGATTTAGATTTTTCCATCCGTCTGATTGTCTGTTTGCATATTTATCTGCCTGTCTGGACATATCACGATTGTAGGATCACGAAAAGAGATATTCTCGTGAAATTTGACTCCAATATTCATTATTATTGTGGGCTGTTGGGCGTTGATGGGAGAAATCGGTTGAGAACCACGAATGAATGAATGAATGAGAATGTATTTACGTGTGAAGTTAATTTTCAACTCTATTATTCTAAACTGTATTTGCGTGTGGCTCTATTATCAAAATCATAACTATAAAAAAGACGGAATTATAGCAGGTGATGTGGATTATAGGTGGATGTGCTGTCGTGAAATATGGCGTGGATATTTTCTCTTATTTTATATTCTCTGTTGTGTAGGGTACATAAGTTTCTGTCAGTTTCTGTCTTACCTAGCATTACTTGATTATGTTACCCTCATTGGTTGTTTACCATCTCGTTTGCGCTGGGATTAAGCCAAATCCATTCTATGGTTCTGATTATGATTTAAAGCTCTTTTGCTTACTGTGAGTGTTTGAAAATTTTTCGCATTAACGAATAACATAATCAGAGATGTTCAAAGCCCATTCAGAATTTCTTTCATTTCATTACCAGTCCTCGATAAAGTAGCGAGGGTTGCCTTTGATTGGGTTGTGTTGGTTGGTTGATTTTCAACCCTCCATTTTTAAATTCTGTCTTTCCCACTACCCGTGAATTAAAAGAAAATGATGTAATGAGAAAATGGTAGCGTTAGGACATAACCAAAAACCTATCAAGGGTAGTTTCTTTCGAGTGGCTTCAGATTATTTTGTTGTCAGGTAGTTACAGACGTTATAATCAAGAGGCGGCCACTCAATATGGCCGATTTCGTGTTCGGTATCATGGGTGAATCGAATGAACGGGATGGTGTGAAATGCTCGAAAACTATTCGAAATTTATATTAATTAGTTTCATTAGTTTTAAAAGGATCCCTCTTGGAATGCTCGTATTAATTAATGACAATTACGTTGGACTCAAAAGGTTACTGAAAATGAAGGACAAGACGTGCGGCAGTTATGACGTTTTTGTATTTTATGAAAACAACAAATAGTATTTCGATTTTACCATTTAACGAGAAGGAATAAGATACAAAATATATCGATTTAATATCAAGTCGATTAAAATTGAAACAATGCATAAGAAGCTTTCAATATCATTTATCGTTGAGCGTGGTGAATTTGATAAAAAGTGCGCTATTCCATCGCACATAAGTGACCGGTGCTTCCCTAAGAAAAGCGAACTTAGTGGACCATAATTATATTGAAACCATTGTAATAAAAACCTTTCAGTATGACATTCTTGTCAATCTCAATAAAAACCTATTGAGAAAAACGAAGAAACAGATGGAGGAAAGGTAACATCGCTTCTTCATAGAAAAGAAAAAATTAAAGAAAAGAATTAAAAGAAAATAGAGAGGGCCCTTTTTCTGCTCTGTCTGCTTTGAGGACAGGTGTATACTTCCATTGCTGTCATTGTTGTTCCTCTGTCGCTCCTCCACGGTGTCTATTAGATGAATATCTCGCATTATGCGGTTAATAAAAGAACAATTTTATTGTTCGCATTGTTGTCAACGGAAGCAGTCGCCAGCATTATGCTGTCTCGACATCTCGACATGCGTCGGCAGCCGGTGGGCAATTGCCCTGATACACCTAACCACCTGGCCGTCATTTCCCCCCATTTCACTCCAGCCAGTCTAATGACCGCTAATGGGACGTTCGTTATCGGCATTTTATGGTCGTTGGGCTGTGTGACGACATTTTATCGTGACATCGTTTAAGTGTTTAATATCGTAATGTCGCGTAATAATATGTTTGACTGCATAAACAAACATTTCCGTAATTTGGTGAATCGTCAGAAGGATCGGTTATTTTTACTCAAGCGTGGGGTTTAAAATTTCACGAAAGAATTCTTTGCTATTTCTAATCCACAATGAAATGTTACTTAGCCCATTCGGTATCCCATTATAAAACAATTTTATAAAATTTTATTTCGCAAAAACGATTGCTCATCGAATGCCCAGATTTCAGACTCCGTTCGCTGTCATTTCTCACAGTCCTTTCGGAATCAGAAAATCGAAGGCAACCCACGTAAAAGTGTTTTTGACACTCTGATCTGTCATATTGAGTTGGTCGATTTGTTACGCTCCACCATAAATGCTTCTAATTTAATTACGATCAAATTCAGTCATCGCTTCAACAACGATCGCTTCCCGTCACAATCGCAGCCGATCATGAAAGTGTCGGACCACACGCATCACCACAGGAAATTGTGCCCCGCGTGTAATCCTCTATAAAATTATTAAAATTTTAAATAAGCATGAAATAAATCGCCCCCGTCTTAGCATTGCAGATCGTTGACCAGTGATCTTTTCATCCATCCATATATTCAGCTTCTCCTGCCAGGGCGAGAATCATCAGCAACACACACTTCTCGACATCCATCAGTGTCATTTCAACGACACATGTGAGATCGTTGGTTTGTCTGTAAGGCTCCGAAGGTGTTCCTTGGCTCAGTCAAAGTCGAAGCTAAGACGAAAGCCTTTAATAATGCTACGAAAACCTTCAGATTATTTGCTCACGAGCTCTTGTTAAACATGCGTCAATCTCTTCTATTCTTCTTCATTTTTGCTCCTTTTTCATGCCTCTGAGGCACTTCAACGATCGCGTGAGTGTCCTAATAGTGAAAATATTTGGAGGTATAACAAAAGATTAGGAAAATTATGTTTCGGTTTCGATAACAAATACCGGATTGTGGCTAAACAGCTTAAATGGATTAAGGATGTTACACTTCATTCTTGAACTAGACGTAACATCGCACCCAAATCCGATCCTCTGGTGATATGCCTTTATTCCCGCGTCGCCTTTGAACATGTTGTGCGGGATTAGTGTTGCTTTTAAGTGTCCAACACTTAAGATCATGTTACAATCGATCGCAATAAGCGCACAACTCAAGAAGATGATTGTTCATCAGGGACTTCGTTAAGGCACCCGGGTATATCCCGAGGTTGGAAAGAGATAGTTAGATGGTATTTTGCTTCTACCAATACCGACACTTATATTGCAAAGTCTTACGTTGCGATCTTGTCCGATCTCTATCGGGCAATTATTCTTTTTCACTTTGATGGCGGTCTAGCTTACCGGCTACATGATTGTCTGCCAACTTTGGCCGATGCCTAACAAAGGTCTTCGCACCGGGACCTTATTATTATGTTGATTGCTCGGGATTTATTTTATTGGGAAGTTTCTGTGTGTGCGAGCACGGTATTGTATTGTATAATGAATAATAGTTACCTTTGTGAGTTACTCTTAGTTACCGGCACCTCTTTTAAATTGCTGCTAAAGAATTATCTATCATAAATTTTTTATAAATTTATACGATCTTATAATACTTATATACGATCTTATCATACTTATACGATCTTATAAGATTCCAATATCTGTGAAATATTGGAAATTATTTGGTCGTTTGAAGGCTCTTCTGATCTGCTGCGTTATATCCGCATAACTTTAAAATTATAAATTATATATCCGAACTCTTCGGAAGTAGGGTACAAAAAGGCTATGTAAAAAAAGTCATAGGAGTAATTCCAATAAGACAAACCGACCGATCGCCAATTAACCACCATGCGAATTAAAAAAAACAGTAATGGCTTATTTGCGGTGGTTAACGTCTTATCTATTACACCGACCATCATCAGGCCACTCTACATACTTGATGATTGATCTGTACAGGCAGAATCTGAAGACACCTCTCCAGATAGAAAGCGAATCGCATTTCATTACACACGATGATCGGGGTCCATCGCTCACCTTAAAATAAACTAATTCGCATTGGGTTTTTCTTTCCCGTTCATCTTAGTGCACTCAAGCACATTCGCCACAGACTGCGATCATTATGCGATCAGTGTTGATCATTTCATCCCGCGGCTGTTGACAGCCAACCGACGACATGACAGCAAAGAATAAGTTTTCAAAAAACCCATTGTGTTCTCAAGAAGAAAATAACAAATCAGTATTAGTGCGGGCTTACCAGAGGGCTGACTGAAAATAAAATAATTACATGCGGTCAAAACATCGCATCAAAATCAAAGCGAAGATCACTTAACGTTCTGTCCGAAAGAACACCAAGAAAAAAAAAAGAGTAAAAGCAAGAACGGCCAACAAACAATTGGATAAAAAACAACAGCGGCAAAGTAACATACACAACAACTAAAAAACGCAATCCTTAAATATGGCTTTCAGCGTAACCGACATTTTGTACAGCAGTTTTTTTTAAGTTGATCGCTCCTTTCGTCGATCTTGGTATCTTTTTTTAGCCTTTCTCAGCCGCTGGACGCTGATTGTGTTCCATTCCTCGAAAACTTATAAAAATGTTAAATTATGTGCGGTCATGCAGTCGGTCGGTATAGAGTTGTTGTACGATCGATCGGGTAGAAGCTGCACGATCACAGCCGGATGCAGTGTCGGAGCTTAAATGCGTCGCTGTCTCTTTTCTTATGTGTTACCAATCAACACACGATGAACCGAGGCCCGAGAATCGAGGATCGGATCGGACCGGAGAGTAAAATCAATCGATAGCTTTTTGACCACCAATCGGTTTAAAACTGTCAGTGTAGGCAACGTACGCCGGGTGGGTAAAGCAGAGGGCGGGTTGATTGAACGTTCCTTCTTCTTGTTTTTCTTCTTTTTCGCTTTCTGCCTTGACGGCCATTATGATGTCGGTATAATTTTTAAATTTGTTTTGCTGCCTGCGGGACAAGAAGAGGAATAAGACGACTAAGAGCAAGGGAGGGAAGATGAGTTAAGACGAACAACAAAAACATAACAAATAAGCAAAAGTCATAATATCTGGAAGCTTCAGGAAGGAGTTGACTGCCTCTTCGTACGCAGACTTCCCTGAATTTATCTTATTTTTTTATTTCAATTTTGGGGGCGTTCTCCTGAAGCCATTAAAGTGAACATGATCAAACATATTCGAACCCTTTGTTCTCTCTTTCAATAGTCAATGTTTTGATTTGGTTTCTGTTGCCGCTGATTCTTATGGTTGTTGTTGTTGTTGGAGTAGAAAATGAGTTCATTTTGTTGAGATTTTATATTGATCTGTTATTGCTTAATGATCGTACCGCACCATTTCGCGCAAATTGCATATCATCGCATCTCGAGAAAAGAACTTCATTCACGAAAATTATAACCCGAGGATTCGCCGCGATTCATATTGATGGCAATATCAAAATGAAATGAAGGAAATTATTCGGTGACACCGAGGTACAGACGGACAAACAATTTTTAGTTTCAGAGATATAAGTCAGAGTTTCAAATGTACACAAAGGAAACTGGAGAAAGGCAGTAATGCTTTTGCCATTCAGTGTTAAAAGTTAGGATACTCTGATTGTTTTTAAAGTAATGAACAAACATTGGTGGTTTATATTTTTTAGCCAATGGACGAACGTTGTGGTAATTGCTCTTATAGCTGTGATTTGTGTGATAACCAATATTACCAATGTGTGATAACCAGTCTTACCAAAACTACAACCACTTTTGCAAAAACATCAGATACGTTATTCCTGAAACGACACCATTGCCTTTTCCTTAACCAATCATCCATTTTGTTGAAAAGATTTGATCCTTAACAGAGATGTCCTACTGATCCTTTGATCCAATTCACGCTACCGCCTTTAGAATACTTTTTTTACTTTGATTTCAACACAAATACACGGCTCTTTAATTCCTTCCATTGACTTTAGTTGCGGACAAAGCATCGAGCGGTCGTCATAATTCTTGGGCTTTAGTGAAGGCTGTCCCAAGTATGGTGAGTTCGTGTTGCCTGGAACATGCAGGCACAGACTGATTTGACGTCATGCCGATGGAACAATCAAAACATCGGTGGAGCTGGCATTAACCGAGATAATCAATGATTCAGCTGTTTATTTCATTTTTGTTCTCTCTTAATGTATCAAATTAATACAAATTGGGTTCGTTGTTTTCTCCTTCTTCTTTGTCTTCACCAGATTTTCTTTCATTATCTCCGTTTTTGTAACTTTTAGAAATTGTCCTTTAAGATTTTTGTTTTTTCTCCTTTATTGCTACTATTAATGTTGTTGTTGTTGTCGCTGTTGCTAATGCTTCTGGCATCACTGCTGTCACAATTGCGGCGGCAAAATCAAAAACGTTGCCCCGTTGCGCACAAATTGCCCAGAGGAAGATTTAAATTACACTCGTTGTTCGATCCTTTTTGGGTTTCACTGAATAGATGAAGGATATTAGTGGGTGGCTGAGTGTTTCAGAGTGTTAGAAGTGCAAGTGTATCTTGTACTTCAGGGTGGTCCCAGTAGTCTTCCTCTTCATATTAAGGAAGCAGTTGCTCTTTGTGTAAAAGAATATCAAGACGATTAACGATGATACATTACTACGTCATACATACGTGATAAATACAGGGTGATTTCATCACAAAGACAAGAAAAATCACCTGCCATCTAGTTTGGTTTGGTAAGGAATGGGATTTTGATCAGATATTGCTACAATTTAACGTCTTTGTTTATTGCGATTATACTTGTAAGCGTTGATGATCTTAAAATAATATCGGAAAACTTTCTCTACGATAACAATGAGCTTCGGTGGGGATTGGTCAAAGGGTATAATGACAGTCTCTAGCGTCTAATCTCTAACGTCTGGTTAGTTGAAAAATATTCGAGGAAAAGGATTATCGTGCAGACTCTCGTGCACTCTCGTGAATCTTAGTCGGTTGATGTCAAAACCTTTGGCTTTGGAACTATGGGTTGAAGTACCAACTAGCCAATGGATTATGAGAATTTTAAAACAAAGGCATTGCCAAATTTTTTGCTGACGATGAATTAATGCAAATTTTAAAATCTTGTAATAGAAAAACAAATGCGTCCAACAAGAGGAAGGAAATAACTCCTCCTTCAATACTTCAAATTTTTTCCTCCTTCGACGGATGTGCCGGTAAGAGGAAAAGCCTGCATGATCCGAGCATTTAATGAACAAAACTTCCACACCTTCTCACCGCATCAACCGACACTACAGATAACATCGCTGCACCGACGTTACGACGCGACGGCTTATTGGCATAACGCGAAATGATAAATGAGCAATGGGCCGAGTTCATCGCCGGAGAGCGTGATTGCTTTGTCAGCGGCGTGGCGTGACGACGTGAAAATGTGAAAATTGTCTGAGAGCGTACGAATGGCGAATAATTTTTTATGAAAATAATCAAAAAGTTAATTTTAAAGCGCGGTCGTTTTGAATAACAAAACAATTGGTTTCCTTTTGGAAAATTAAGCGTTTGTGGCTAAAAATATTTGAAAGGAGAAAAATTGATGAAAAGGGCAATCGCATTGGATGGAAAATTTTATAAGTATTTCGAAAATAAATTAACATTTTATAACAAAAAAATCTTGCCCTAAAAAGTTTTTCTTTGCTCGAGATAATTTTTGGTTTTTGGTCAATTAATGATATAATGCTTAGGCAATGTGGCGGCTCATGTCTCAACTCAATCATTTACGATTTTCCTTCATTCGGAATACTTTAATTCATCCTCTCAAATCCGTAATTTATCAATTTGTTGATAAGTTCTGGGTTGGTCGACAGGTACTCATTAGACCATGATAACGCATATCATTAAGTTAGGTTTTCAATTTTCGATAACGCGCATTGCTGTTTTTGACGATCGCATGACAATATTTTCACTTTCACAAACCCTTTCATTGCTCTTTTTTTAGCCGCTTTTTTGGAATCTACCAGTAAACCATGGTGACAATTTTTATGTGTCGAAAGCGCGACAATCGACGATGATGATGATGACGATGAACACGACGGCGACTACGAGATGGAGCACGATGACAACGATGGCAACAACTATCGCTGCAACATTAAAAGAACAACAATATAATAAATTGTATACAACATCGCCGATCGCTCGGTGCTGCCGCTTGTTCCTGGCCATTGCATTATCAGAGGCGTAGAGAGGAAGGGAGAGGTGAGGACGTAGAAGGAAGGTAGAATACAGGGATAATCGAAGAAAAGCGAGAAGCTATAAAAGATGATATCAAGCCAGAGCGCTTAGTGTTGAATTACTCGGTCTGACAGGGTCCGATGGTCAGACTTGAAAAGGCTATGACGACAGATAGACGATATATCGTGCAGCAGAGTCAGTCAGTCAGCCGCTGCTCAGTGAGTGGAACGCGTTTCAGTTGCATTTATCTGTATCGAAACCTTTTAAATGGTCGTTTAGGGAGATTTACAATACGTACCTCGGCCACTTACTGCTCGGAGCGTAGCCACGACACCGAAGTGTGGGGTGGGGTCCAGGGAAACAGACGGTGGCGATGGCGATGGCAATGGCGATGGCAATGGCGGCAGCGGCAATGGTTGGTATTTTTGTGTATTTGTCGAAAGGATTTAAGACGCTGATAATGCGGCTCCCGCTGCCGGTTACAAGCCGTCGGTTGGGATCATTAATTCTCTCGGTATTGCTTTTGAATCGATTCAACGAAAACGAAGTGAGTGGAATTCCTTTTGGATCTTTCGATGCGGATTAATCGAGTATCGGGAGTGTTAAATGAGTATTTATGTTTTCGCTCGTAGCCGATTGTTGTTGTAATTGATGCAGTTGTATTCTTGTCGTTGTTGTCATTGTTGTCATTATTGTTATTGTTGTTGGATTTTTTCTCCATTTAGTGTCTAATTCTTCGAAATATGTGCTTAGTTTTACGATGATTGTAATGGAAGTGATCACAATTTATTGAACTTTTTTTTAATTACAGGAAGTTCTGTAGGGAGACCGGATTTCAGGTAAACTCTCTTTTTTAGTGAGCGACTATGACTTAAACTAGCAATTAACATAATTGCGATTAGACTCTTCTTTCGTTATGGAATGAATGGTCATAAAGTATTGCCTAAAAATCGTTGCTTTCCAAGTCGCCAAAATGTTGAACTTTTTTCAAAATCCGTTTGAAAATCCTATAAAAAAGTTATTCATTGAATAAAGTGAAGTCGTAGAAGTTAAAAGGCAGGCGGTGATATCCTTGTTATCCTGTCTATCAATAGAAGACATAAATTGTAATGTTTTGACAGTCGGCTGACCACATTTTTTATGCCTTCTTTAATGTTTGCCGCCGCCTTCAGACCACTATGGCTCTTCTTCTAGTCACATCCTAAAAAAGATCACACGCAAGCAAACGCACGGAGACACAAACACGCTCTTGTATTTTGCTTTTAAGGATCGCATTGTCTGTAACCGAAACTAATTATTGTTGCGCCAACAATCGACATTTGTTTGGGTCTCACTTACTCAAAAGAAATAAGAACAAGACGTGCCCGTTCGATCCATCAAAATATCCCGCTGAGAGTGATTCTTTACCACACCCCGACCGATTTGACTGAGCTACTGCGGTACCTGCTGAAGCGAGATCTTCTAGAGGAACCGATATTCCTGCAAAGTACGGTGACCAATGTTTCTAAGACTGCGACTAATCTTTTGATAGAAGAAAAAAAATCAAAGCGTAGCGCTTAATTCTGAGGTTTGTCAACCATAATTCGTTGCGGTTTCTTGTCGTTCAGTTTAGTACAATTCAGTTCAATTGTCGAAGGATTGTCTGCAGGGAAGACAAAAAATGTGGTCATTGATCGTGGGCTGATCAGACGGCAGGGGTCGACAACATTAGTAACGTTGCGACTAATTAAATTTAGCGTTGCGATATTTTTCTAAACAAACAATACGCCTTGAAGGTGGTCGTGGATACATGTATATATAGATACATGTAAACACACACACAGACATACACATACAGACACAGACATACAGTATATATGTATTTCACCTCCACCAGAATGCAAATTAGTTTCGTCGTTGGACAGCTAAGAACCATCCAGTTGATTATCGAGCATTGATATCCCAACAGCACTATTGCAGTAATTGCAGCGGAAGCTTACGGGCGCAGCATTTTCGGTATAGGAGAATAACATTACTCAATCTTAGACTGATTGTGTTTGGTGCAACGAAATTCGTAACGAGATTGTAGATTGTTTAACATTAGCGATACCGTCACCAGCGTCTAAAGCGCAGCAATGACAGCAGACTAATTAAGTAAGACCCCGCTTTAACCTCACTAGGGGGGGGAAATAAGGGGGTAAAAAGCAAAACTGTTTCTTATAACTAGTTATCATTGTCTGGGCTAATTAATTGCCAAAATTGTCGCGAAAATTCTGTCACTCGATCGATTGCCGACCCGAGAGTCAGTCCGATCAACCAACAACAATTTTGCAACAATAAAGTGCCAGGGGGCAAGAAAACTCAACACTGACAAACTCAATGTCATCGAGGTGAGCTCGATTTTAATATTAAGCATTAACAATAATTTAATTTCCTGCGCCCACATAGTGCAATAGAAAGTTAGAGAGAGATAGCGAGAGGGAGGGACATGATTAGAGAAGTTAGGCTAAGGGAGAGATAGACTGTTAAGCAGACTGTGGACTATGTTTTTTCAAACATTTTTCATTTTTGCTTCTCGTTAAAAATAGAACGCATAATTCGTGAATTTTAATTTTTATTTAATTTTCATTTTATTCGTATTTATATTAAAAGTAGCGGAAAGTTGTATAATTTTTTAATTTGTAATTCATATAAATTTCTTTTATTTATAGACTACACTAGCTTTTTCTATAAGAAGTCTCGCATTCATACTTTTATAGCTCAAAAGTACTTTTATTCATAATTCAGCTAAGATATTTTGCTCGCAAAATACCCGAATAGGGTATCATGGGTACTGTAGCACTAATAGGAGCAACTATGTACCCTAATAGGCTATCATGAGTTTTATAGGGTCTATTCACGCTTTCCTTCGTTTGTAACGCATTAATATAATTACAAATATTCTGTCTCAGAATCATATCGCGAGTCGACTTGCGGATATCTGTCTGTCTGTGAAAATCACGATTACAGGAGAATAAATGCAGCTGCCCTCATGAAATTACTATTCCACTATAATCAAAAACGGCGGTCACGCGAGAACGAATAGAGATGCTGTCTTGAAATTTGTCACAGTGCCACACCTAATTCTTGAAACTAATACGGATTTATATGTAATAGATCAATATCTCTGCTTGCTGTGGGAACCTGTAATCAAGGTTTTATATTTACAATAGGACCATATAGGACCATAATAGGACATCATTGACCTTATTTTTTCAAAACTGAAGTGGAGCTCGCCTACAGTATCAATGGAGATCGTTACGATCAATGTTTTTTTGTTTGAAAACATGGAAGACATTAATTCAAATGAAATCTGGTTCCACCAAGATAGCGCTACCTGTCATCCGGTGATGGCAACCATCGATTTATTTAAATCAAAATTTGGCGATAAGTTGATTGATCGAAAAACCTGTCAATTGGCCTCCAAGATCGTGCGATTTAGCATCTCTCGATTATTTTCTGTGGGGTCATACGAAGTCGCCGGTTTACGCTCATAAACCAAGGGCGATTGATGCCTTAGAAAGCCAATATTATCGGTCTTATTTGTTGAAGTTCAATCGGGCTTAAAAAACATCCGTTCTTATTGGGCCAGAGTACAGAGGCTTCGGCCAGGCCGAATTTAGCGTTCTTACTTGTCAATTCATATAAGTTGTACTTGTTGCATTTCAAAATTATATTTAAGGGTAATTTCGAGTTTCTTAATATTTTCTAGAATTGCTTTATAAAAACGTTCCCTGGAGCATAATCCTTATCTTAATCTTAACAATGCGTTTTTCAAAAACCTTCCTAAGTAATCTTCCTAGATTTATAAAATTTTTATATTCCGTATATTATACATCCAGTGTGAGAAAAGATACCCACAACAAAATCATCTTGTTCAGCATTTTTGAATTTCGCCAATTCTCGTTAGCACAGATTGTGTCGAGGACAGGATGCAGTCTCAACAACGACCGCAACTGCAGTCGCAGTTGTAGTGGCTGCTAATTTATTTTTGCAATTTAATTATTTGATCGCTTGCCGGATTGACGGGACTCTTTAAATTAGAATTAATGGCTAAAATAGTTATTAATCGAAATGGTTGGTCATAGGAGTCTTCGTAAGCGTTAGTCCGTTTTTTACAACATAATCGTTTGCTTTATCAAAATGTTTCCCTACAAAGGGCGGAGTTCTTGCCATACCCATCCTTTCACCTCACGTTCTCTCTCCCTATCCAAACAACTTAATTCGCTGGAGCTACGTGCAACTCACCTTCGCACGTTTTGCCGGTTGCGGCTTTTAAATTAAAACATGAAACGTACAAAGACGCTCATCATCGATACCGAAGTTGTTTTACGGAGTGCAGATTGCGCGTCGGTGCGAGATCGGCGGCAGTGCGCACTTAAACGCAAAATTAAAACATAAATCGTTCGCTTCTTCACAACTGCTCTTTTATGGCGTTGTTGTTGTTGTTGTTACTGGAGTTGCAGTGCATGTAGTGCATGCGCACATCAGTCGATCAGGAACCGCATGATTGAGTTAGAAAATTGCGATACAATAAGCGCGCTATTTAGTTTCTTCTTTTTTGCTTTTATTACGTTGTATCTGCGAAAATTGGCAAATAACGTGGTGGTTATGGAAAGGATTGCCGCGATCACACAGACACACACTTATGCCACGCAAGTACTTACATTCTATTAAAAAATAATAGCCAATAACAAAAACAACGATGGTTATGTCGGCGATGGCAAAATTAGAAGGAAATATAAAAAGTAAAACGCGCATGCGCAATCTCATATCGAGGCATATTTTTCGCCCTCTCTGTTCGTATCTGCTCCGCCGTCCGCACAAACTTCCTCGTATTTCCTTGGCGAGGCTCAGACATGGCTGCAATTTAGCTTTCGGCAAGTTAAACGCTTTTCATTTCCTCTTTCTTTTAATTCTGATTATCTATTTTTTTGTAATTCCTCGTTTTTTGGGCTGTTTATTATTATTATTGGTATTATTATTATTATTATTATTATTATTATTATTATTATTATTACGATAGTTTTTAAATTGCAGTGATTTAATAAAACTACGTTCAAAGAGCGATTACCAATAATGTAATCGTACATATGCATCGCATGGTGCAGACGTGGCAAACGTGGCCTGTGGTAACTTTACACTCTCGTATCGAAGAGAAATCACAAGGATTGGACAAAATATATTTTGAAAACTAAGAATAAAGAATTTTGGAAAATATTTAATACAAAAAACGACAAATATTGAAAGAACAAAATGAAAAGATTAATAATCGAAAAGAAGAAATTAAAACATTTTTGAAAATGTAAATCAAATGTAAGTAAATGCAAGTAACGTAAATGTAATAAAATGTAAAGAAAGTAAAGAAATTCTAATTGACAAATTAAGGAATTAAAGCAGCAATATAAAATTAATCAAACTAGATATTCATGAGCTTAAGCTTCATATTAAGCTTAAAATTGGTTGCAGGTCTTCTTTTTTTAAATATAGTGCAATTATTGAAAAATCAATTACACAATATCTCTTCCCCACTCTCTCCTCTCTCTTTCCCTATATCTACGTCATTATTGATCTATCGCATTATTATCTTTTCTATTGCGTCGCATTATTGGTCATAAAATTCTAAAACACTTACTAACTCTAACGGTATTGGAGAACATTGCTTAAGTTTGCTCTAACTCCGTGAGATTCTGCATACAAATAGACGAGAGCACAAGGCGAGATCAAGTAGATCGAGGTTCGTCCTTACATAAGGAAAGTGTTACCGAACGATAAGGTAATAATTCGTCATTTTTCATACTTTACGAAAAAGCGCAGTTTCCATTCAAAGTTAATCGCTTCGACATATTTTGACCATCTACTTTTTCATAAGTGTGCCTGGTACCGGGAAAGTGACTGCCTCATCAAATTGGCATCGTGTGATATGATCTTGTAGTACCGATGATGGCCTTGTTAAATAATTTATTGAAGCATGTATTTTTCTTGAACAAAAAACGGTTACTCAAGGCGTCAGTGGAAAGAGAGAGAGAGAGAGTGAGCGAGAGTGTTAGGAGGAGAGGACACAGGGTATCCCCCTGCAATTATTAATTGATCACATCAAAATCTTGCTAACCGGAACAATCTTAAAAAATTACATAATAATGATGCGACGACATGATCACGTCTGCATGTATGTATGTGTGCGTGCGTGTGTGTGCATCTCAAAATGGCTGTTAAACGAAATGCATTAAAAAACTACAGACCGACGCATTAATCGTTCTTGTAATAATCACTTATTGGTCGGAAGAGAGGGCAAGCATAAACGGGGTCTTTCATCTTCTTTCTCTCCTTCACATCCATTTTTTGCTGCGAAAGTGGTGGAGAAGCGATAAATAAACACTCCGATCATCTTCATCATCGCGTCTTCGGCTTTGGCTTGGCGTTGTTCATTTGACGCTTAAGGCAAACACGTCGTTTGTACATGCGTTATACGTTGACGCTTAGGCAATCTGGTCGAAGTTGCGAGTATGAAGATATAATAATAATGAAAATCATGTTTTCATTAAGTAGCAGTTTTCTTTAATGTAATCACTGGCATCGATATCGTTGTTGTTCTTGTTGTTGGATTTTGATTTTTTTGTTTCTTCTTCTTTGGCTTTGTATTGGTGTATTCATTATTTTTAATTATTTTAGCATAATTTTTCCATTAAATTTGACGCGAAAAAGAGGCGTTCGCAAAGCATTTTAATTTAATTCGGATTTTCCGTTTATTCGATCGTTCATTTTTAAACAGGAAGCTATTTTTATGATTCTATAATAAATTGGTAATGATAATGATAGCAATAATGATGGTGGTGATGATGCAGCCGTTGAGATTCTTCTTAATTTTCTTATCATTTATCCGTTTGTCGGGCTAATCAATCTAGGAAGCGCTTGTAGGTCTAGTTAGTGAATATTTTCGGTATTAGTAATTAAAAATAATTTAATAATTTAATTAAAAATTCTATTTAAAATATTACTCTTTGAGCACAAGACTGTGATTCTATTTAATCGAACGCTGTTGGTTACAGTAAGCTTTAATGTCATAGAAGTGTGGGTTGTTGTACTAGCTAAATTTGTTTGACATAAAATCACAATTTGCTCACTCGTTCTCTGAATAATAAACTCACTGAATTTAATCTTGCCTTTCCTCTTCCTCCTTAAAAAAATATATATTTTAGTTTTTTCTCTCTCTCCACTTTGCTTCACGACGCTGATTCGTACTACCATTAAAATGCTGATGAACCACGTCACGTAGATCTTCTCTAATGATCCTAAATCGGGCACTGATTCCATCTACGGCTCAGCGCTACAACTTAATTTCGTTTCAATTTGTACGTGACACAGTTGCGAAAAAGATTAAAGTCTTTCCATTTAGTGAATTATCACGTCGCTTTTATTCGTATGCACGTATATAATGCTGGAGATATAGAAGTGCAATAATAGTAAATTCAACGATTCTGGATTGTATCTAGATTGGAGGAAGAGGATTAAGATGTGGGTATGATGAAGTTGAAGATGGCATGAAGGGTTGAGCCGTGAGTTGATACCGCGATCAATTAATTTTCTTTCTTTTCAAATTTTTGTTTCAATTCTTTAGAAAATGTGAAATTTTTGAAAACTAAATTATCACCGGAAGAGTTGCGGTGATTGTTCTGAGGTTGTGTTATTGATAGGGGGGGGAGTGATATTCACTCGAAATGAGTCAAAGGATCGTTAGCGGGGATAATCACTCTTCTTGTTTTATACTCGTTTGATTCGCCAGTTCGAATTTAATAGTTTTTGTTTTTAGGTTAAAAAAAATACAGCTGACTTGCAGTGCATAAATCTTGACAGGTGACAGCTCACATTATCGTTGATTGCCGAGAGAAATAATTTACGAGATAAGAAATTTGAAAGCTATCTTGTATTCCTTTGAAAGTGTTAAAATAATCAAAATGGAATGGAGGGGAGGGGAATGAAACCCCAAAGGGCTATGGCAAGGAGGGTAGCGGTAAAGAGGTACTGTAACGCAGCTAAGACAAATGAAAACGGTTTTATTTTACAGTTCTCTTCGCATAAATGAAAAATGTGGGATCACCTTGCAATACGTCTTATTTTGTTATTGTTTTTGTTTTATTATTATTATTGTTATTGTTTTTGTTTTTGTTTTTGTTTATTATTATTTTTATTATTATTTATTATTATATTTGTAGCTCTTAACAATTTAATTTATGTGCATTAAATTGATCCGCATCAACGCAGTTAGGACGGCATTCACGCTAACGACAATGGAGAAGAAAAGCAACTGAAAAAACAACAATAATAACAATAACAACAATAACAACGGTGACAACATTTATCACAATTTTTAATAGCAATAATATATTCTCTTCTGCATTTTATCAGCAACGATCGCACAGCGACACCAATCCTAAGCGACGATATTGGACGATCTTCCTCTTCAGAAATATGTCTTGTAGTTTTCAAAAAATTTAATAACACTTTTGGAATTTCCTGTCATTTGTTACTTCTTTCGCTTGTCGCATTCTCTTAAAGCTCTTGATGCTGCCGTCCGTCATCACTTACTTCTGGTGATATTCGAGCTGATTCAAACATAAGTCGATCGTCGCAAAATTAACACGTAGTGCTGCGGCAATGCGGTTCACTACGACATAATTGCATGCGGTGATCGCGCATCGTCATTTGAAATCGAGAACATATAGTGAGTTTGGTGGATGCGATCATGGCATAATCACGGGATTGCACGGGTTCACTGTTGTTCACGGGCGCACTGTTGTTTGTGAAATGTCAAATGCTCAAATGACGAAATATAAAAAAATGACGAGGTGGTTATTACGATTGTGGTATGTGTTATTGATGGTGATTATGATGGTGATTGCCTTTAAGATGCGGCCGTGGTATTGGTCACCTTACGCCCATTTTAACACTAGTCGCGATGCAGTGACAGATAGTATTTCAAATATTGCTCGGGTATTGTTTGAGTGTTTGTTATCATGTAATGTGCTTTCTGGTTAATGGGAGTTGGTCGATGTTGGCATGGTATAAACCAAGGTATGTTCGATGTACTACTGGAAGTTTTTCTCCATTTCGAAGGTCCGTGTATGTTCAATGCCTCCGCTGCAAAGATTCGGTTCAATTTGAGCAAAGGCTTGAAACATATAGGCTTTAAGGCCATCGCCCGATTACGTCTTATTGGTATAAACCCGTGACTTCAGGAAACCCCATAAGAACAGCTCCAGCAGGATTAAATGGCATGATCTTGACGGTCAATTCATGTCCATGTCATGTCATATCCTCAAATCATTCGTGCAAAATGTCGATCGTGGCGTCCGCCGTGTGGCACGTAGCGCCGCTTGCTGAAACCACATGCCATCTACGGTCATATCGTTATACTTCCGCCAAAATAAGTCTGTTAACATTGTTCGGTAGCGAGACTGAAGTTGTTTTCAAAGAACTACTGGCAATGTTCGCACTAACGAACATTCATTTTGATGATAAGGTTATCATTTGGACGCGTTGCTTAGTCGCGTAATACGATAATCTGGCATCACTGTCTGAATAATAAACAAAAGATTAGACAGACGCTTCCTAAACAGCGTGGCTGCTGCAGGCTGCAAATATCGACGCTTTCCAATTGAAAAATCTTTGATAGCGAAGATTTAATTGTGAGCTTAGTTATCGTTGGGAATACAAAGCCCAGTTGGATTTCGCCCATTTTCAACACCAAACAGCTTGGAGGCGGGAATATTTATATCATATTTTTTGGCAATGGGTGGTTTGGCAATGGGTGGCTCAGCGATTTCTTTTTCCTGTAAACGTGATTTCATGGCATGCGTACGGGCAAATAGACAGAACCCATATCCCTTTCTACATCTGTTGTGGCTCCTTTAATGCGTTCCAAATGGAAATACGAAGTTTTTACACGCTTGACCCTTTTAGTTTAAGGAATAAAAGCGAACGAATTTAAAACGGCTGAATATGTTTTATTCAAAACAAAAATAATGACAAAAACAACGAAAAAGGGTCGGATATCTGGTCCCAATTTTCGTGGAATTCAATAACTTTGGGGCTATCTGAATCAGGTTGTTGTTTTCTACATCGTTAAGGAATTGAAGAATTCAGTCGAAATCACAGGAACGGGTTTTACGTATTATTGAACTGTTTGTGTGCGTGTTTGGTTTAAGTTTGCTGTTCGGTACGCTTATTCTTTTCGGTCAGCGCAAACCGCACAACTAATCGCGATTAACACCGCCGCGGGATCGCAGTTGCTCAGTATCGGTCGACCCCTATCAACAACAGCTTCACCAAAGTCCTGGACGATTGGACGATTTAGCAAGAAATGCGACAACGATGTCCGAAACTGTCTCAGCAAGTTTTTATTGAGACTTGGCGCGCGATCTCTAAATCTTTTAGGTTTGTGGACTTATCGTGTGTATTCGTTCGTGCTCGCAAACTGCTAACATGGATAGCTTATCATGCGATGTTCTGAGCTTAAATACTTTCTTCCCCCTCTATCATAGAACATCTCACTAACTCCACCCTTTCTACCGCAGGTCTCTCCAAAGCGCTCCCTCTTATCGCAGTCTCCTCAAAACTTCGAAAAACTAAAATTTATTGCATGCTCGATCGTTTGTTCGCTTCTTAAAAGGATTGGTACGATATATTTTCGTTTTGAACATTGTTTCGTTTATTTTTCGCTGTTGCTGTTGTTGCCTTCTTTTTGCTGTTGCTGTTGTAGTTGTTGTTGTTCCTCAAACATTCATTTAAAATTCGGTTAGATTCGACAAAGAGCAATCGATTCGTTATTTTGTTTTCGATTACGTGATTGTGTCTACTGGGTTTTGTTGTTGTCGGTGTTATTGCTATTGTTGAAATTATTAAAAATATTGCCCAAAGTGAGAATACTGGCAACGAGCGCAAAGTTTATGTTTTGTATACGCCCACATTTTGCTCCCACAAACGAACGATCGATCGATTGACCGACCAAACGATCCGCAGTTCATCGTTCATTATTTTTTATTAGTTGTTTATGATTTTGCTAAAGTAAATATTAACAAAAAAATAACAGGAAATAGCAAAACAAATCAGCAATTGCAACGTTTTTCTTTCATTATTCGCCACATTTTCACATCGTTTCCTACGGTTGTACCAGCGAACACCCTCAGTTTGATATTTTCCTTGCACAATCATTAGCGTGTTTGTTGTTGTTGTTGTTTATGCTGCCGTTGTTTTTCTTGTTTTCATGGAGATAACAATGTTGCCGATATTGCTGAGGATGGCGTTCAATTATTGTTGAATATATTGCAATGGCGATTGCGCATGCGCGCACGTTCTCCACCTCGACGATTAAAGTAATAAACGACGCTACACTGAAACAAAAAAGTAATAGATAGATAGCGTTTTGTGAAAAAGGTGTGAGAAATAATAAAAAGTTTTCATAGAGAGTGACAAGCCACAGCATATTTGCCTTTCGTTCGACTTTTCTAAGTTTCGCATCGTATCGTCTTGTCTCGTAAATCCAGTCGCCTTTCGTTTGTCTGAGATAACTATTCCCAACAGGATGCTACTGCCAGCAATTGGAGAAAAATTGAAAGTCAACGGGAAAGCCAAGACTGGCCAAGACGATACGCACTTGGGCATGAGCACATCTATGTATAAAGTGGTATCAATATTCTTTAAAGATATTGATTGTTTACATTCCATAATTATTGATTTATTAGAATGTGCGGAACCTACCAATTTCAAAATGTGATATTGTAAAGTACATTTCTCATGATTTCGGCCAATATTTGAGGTGCTTTATTACATCAAATAAACAGCTCTAAATAATGCAATAAAATATGATAAAGCTTTTGTAATTTGTGTTCAATGATTTTGTTGCAGTGTAGGTATACTGTTGTTGTTATTATTATTATTATCATCATTATTAATGACTGAGCACTTATAGCGGTTTGCGTCTTCCTTCCAGTCGTTTCGGCGTTTCCACGATGATTGCTTTCCCTTTTCCCATAACGTTCTTCCGTGATTGTGTTTAAGCGGCGGATCCACGGCAAAATCTCGCGAAAAATAACTTAACCAACGTTTAACCCCACTTTTATTCAGCTTTATTAGCGATATAAATGCACGCTCTTGTTGATGTTATTGTTGTTATTGGATCATTTTCTTCTTCCTCTACGTCTTCTTCTTCTCATTGAACACTTGTACAATATTGCGATTATATGTAAACAATTTGTAGCGCACGAATAACGTTTTAAGTTTAAATTGAACTCATTGAACAAAACAAAACAATGAAGGAGAAGAAATCGAAGCAGCAGAAAATGGTTGGACGAACGTATTTTGAACTCAAGAATGAAGACAGAAGCGAAAGTGAATGAAGGGGAAACACCCAAGGAAGGAAAGTAAAAGGGGAAAAGGAAGTAACCGATAACCCGATGAGAATGCAAGAAGGATGACTATTAAAATAACCTTTTCGGGTCTTAGAGCCTTATTACGCAAAACGAATGAAAAAAACTGAGACGCTGGCTTTGACGCTGGATGAAGTTGAAAGACTGCTGCTTATAAATAAGCTATCAAAACAGCGAAATATTACGGAAAACACAGAAGGAAAACGAGGAAACACATTGGTTTCGTTTTTTTAATAAATGTTATTAATTAAAACGGCGAATTATCAATGACGTGTTATTAAATTAAACTTAATTAAAAAGGATAATGTGTTCCTTAACAATTCTTGAATAAGTTCTTAACAAGACCTCATCTCCTTAGATAATAGCGATAACATACCGAGCACATACACATAAAAGATTAAAAATTAATAATAAAAAATAAATAAAAATAAAATATAAATAAACTGTGGCATAATTGTCTATATTACGATGATACATAGAATATAAAAATCTCTATCGTAAAGTAATAGAAGATATAATCTATTTCGGCCAGTATGCGTAGATATACTTACGCAGGATTCGGCCTAATGGAAATCACTTACGACTGGTTAAGCACGTGTGCGTGTGCGCTTGAACAAAAACCTTTATCATTCTCTCATCACTGATTGGCTCCGCCCTTTAGAAAAACCATGAGTTGCTGATGCTCGGATGGCATAATAATTTACTCATTTCATTATAACTACATATAATGCCTGCATTGTTTCTGTTGTCTTCTTCGTCATTAGTGCCATCATATCATCGTCTTGTTTAGTGCTTTTCTCTTATATATACTTGTTCTTGCTATATTTTTTCCTTGTGTATCTCTTTATTTCTTCTCTTCATTTGTTTCGTTCTGACCCGTTTCAAATTAATTTTTTTCTGGAGCAGTCTGCTGTCGTCAATTGGTTAGTTATTGAGTCCTCAAGCTCGCGAGCACGCATTGTCGGCATCCATCCGTTCTGCTGAAGAGTAAAATTGGAGAGTTTGGGTGGAGAGTTGGAGAAAAAACTAGTTTTCCCTACAAGTTGGCTGAAGGTTGGGACCGACGTGATCAAAAAGTTGGGGAATATATGCCACTTTAATGGTAGATTTTGTTCGATACGAAACTAGTTTTAGTCATTGATTATATTTTTTCTCTTTATTGGGTCCCCTTTTACACATTTTCGTAATTCAATTATTCTTTCCCCAGTATTCGAATTCGAATGAATACAATTTCGAAGATTTTCTAGAGAGCAAAAGCAGCAGTAGGTTTCTCTTGTAGTATTTTACAAAAAATTCTCTCTTTAAAGATAGGTCACATCTTGGATGTGTTGCTCTCTTTTCTTTACAACTATTTTTAGAAGTTTCTTTTGTATTTATGGAAGCCTTTAAAGCAGTCTCATTAAAACTTAATAAAATTAATAAAGAGTATTAACGACTTATATTTAATGATATCTTGATCTTCAAACCAGAATTTAATTTGTACAAATTGTAAGAAATATTGTAATAAATTATGGTAAAACAAGACTGAATATGAGTAAAATAAAAGTAACTCAAATATGAAGAATTTGAAAACAATAAATAAAAATAAGTGCATATTAAATCAATTAAATATTTAACAATGTCGAGTATTACTAAATTTATAATGGAAATTATTACTTCATTATTAAAATAATCATTTTTGTTGTAAAATACAGTGAGGCTTTTGTTATTTATTTTTAGTCTCGTGAAAGTAATTTAGATTTGAAACAAATTACAAATTCAATTAAAAATTCAAAGATATTTTCCTTTATTCCACACAAGTTTATATTTTAGCTATTGTTTCAAAAATTCTTTGATATGTTTTTTTTGAAGACACAATTTTTAAGTCATCGATTATTCTCATTTGCGTCGCGCAATTTTAATTAATGAAACAAGTCTCTTTTACGCGAGAGTAAGTACATAAATTTCTTACAAATATATTATTTCAAAAAAAAAAAAAATAATAAAATAAAGGAAACCCAAAAATTTCTTTATTTGCTCCGTCTCTTCTTTACAGAGGACTAACTTTGGACAAATTTTATACTAGATTATTTTAAAATTAAGAGCCGCACGATGTAAAACCGAAACGTAGACGAAATTTCGTTTTGCTTCTGATTCTCGCCGAGTCTTCTCGTCATTTTCTTAATCATATTCAGATTTTCCTAAGATTTTACTAAGTGCGAAAGTACCTTCACAACCACGTAAGTTGTGGCCTCTCAAAATATTGGCGCGCAAATTTAGAAGCGCATTCTGTGTATGTGTATGCATATATATATATATATATATATATATATATATATATATATATATATATATATATATATATATATATATATATATATATATATATATATATATATATATATATATATATATATATATATATATATATATATATATATATATATATATATATATATATATATATATATATATATATATATATATATATATATATATATATATATATATATATATATATATATATATATATATATATATATATATATATATATATATATATATATATATATATATATATATATATATATATATATATATATATATATATATATATATATATATATATATATATATATATATATATATATATATATATATATATATATATATATATATATATATATATATATATATATATATATATATATATATATATATATATATATATATATATATATATATATATATATATATATATATATATATATATATATATATATATATATATATATATATATATATATATATATATATATATATATATATATATATATATATATATATATATATATATATATATGTTTGCGTTTAAGTTACTTGGGTAAACACTGCATGCTCCGTATCCTTCTAATCTTCATCCTTGTAATATCAAAAATGCTGCCGATACTTTCGGAAACATCAATATCCTGCGAGGAATTGGGTCAAATAAAACTTGATGTAGCCATATTTTCGCTGGCCCCAACTAAGCAATTTTGGCATAATTTGATGCAACCATCTGTTCTTCGGCGAGGTTATTCATTGCGTTTGCCATAAAGCTATTGAAGATATTCTTTCCTCCTTTGCGGTAACCTCTCCTCTTTCTCTTCTTATAGAGATTCCGATGTGAAGTTGCTTCGCCTCGTTAGGTAATGTGTTTACAGATTATCTACATTTCTCACATGGCTACTAAGACGCATGCCGCGTCATTCGATATAACTTTCCTCCTGGACAATTTCACCCTTAAAGCGGTACCCTAGTCGAAAAACAGCGTAGAGTGCTACGACTTTACCAGTGAGGACAATAGTTTCCGTTTTAGCGTTTTTGGTGGTCCTACATTTGGTAGTAGTTTATCATTTATTTTAATTTTAATTTATTTAGCCTTTTAGGTGATTTAGTTTTAGCTGTTTTACCCTTTTATAGTTGATCTCTTGGAGCCTTTTTACTTATATGGTCCACATGATTTATAAAGTTCAGCAATAACCTTAAACTGATAGATACTTTACGGTACTAATAAGATACCTTAAACTGTGCTTTGACCTAATAATGCTGTCCAAAAATAATGTTAATAAATTCAATATTTTTCAGTCTGATGATTAGCACCGCTTTCGTTCTGTGCTTGGATGGTTCAAGGCCTGCGTATTCCAAACACTTTTCAATCGATGCAATTGCAGTGTTTGCTACACTTTTTTCATACGTTGAATACATATTGCACTTCAGCCATTATACTTCAGCTAAGCTTCAGCTTAGCTATCGGTATCAAAAATTAGTTGACAAGTAGATCGTTATTAAATTAAGCAGGTTTTTTGGAATTTACTTGCTGATAAGTTCAGATATTACGTGTGCCCACCTGGCTCCGTTGAAGGTGTTTCTAACGTCTAACACTTTAGAACCACCCTTCCATCATCCGCCAGTTATAGCCCTAGCTGCAGTGCCTATTACAGCATTCACAGCATCGATCGTTGACCGCGACCGCGACCTCGATCTCGTCATATTGGTCTTTAGGAATTATTTCATTCTCTTCAATGAAAGCGTGAAGCCGCCGTAAATGCCGTGAATACTGTGTCCAAAAGGCAAAGGGACGATACGACGGTAGTTCACGTTGTGACTTTTCACCTTTTGGAATCAGCAAGATTCGCTGGATTTTCCATTGATCCGGAAACACGCCTTCTTCCATACACTTTTGAAAAGTGTTCATGAAAATGTCCGGTCTTCTTTGTATGACTTTCTTAAGAACCACGTTGGGAAAGGAATGAAGACTCGGCACGTTACGATCGCCTATTTTATTGCGTGCATGTTTCAATTCTTTTGGTGCGATAGGATTTATTGCTTCACTATCTAGTATTGCCGTATAATTGCTCACAGGGCGCCTTGGAAATAAATCATTGACTATAGTTTTTTGACCCTCTGGACACCGAAACTGATGAGCTTTGCCCGTTTTCAACTCTTTTGAAACTACTTTGTAACTCCTACGCCTGCGATTGCATCCACCTCTTCGAGGAGGAGGTTAAAACGTGTTAATACGTGTGTCTCTTTGTGTATGATTGTGTATGTGTGTGTGCGTGTATGTGTGTGTATAAAAGAGAAGGAGGGAGAGAGTATGTAACAATTAAATGGGGGCTTGTTATTCACCTCTCTTGTTTCCTAATTGCCCTTTTGGGGGTGTGTCGGAGTTATGGGGCTGCCACCAAGCAATCAACGCATGTTTTCAGAAAGGTTTTTCCTCACCATCATCCTATCGGGGAACTGTGGCATACTACGATACCGCGATTTGTGGTATGCTCAACAATGTCTGTCTTCTCCTTTTCTTTAAAGCAAAACTGGAAGAAATGAATATCTAGTGTCCTTGAGTAGGTTTGTTTTGCAATTGGTTATTTGCAGGACTTGGACTTTGCCATTTAGTATTCGGAGCAATACAAACCGGTCCAGATTTCACTGACCCATCCGTTGAAAAATCCTTCACGTCACGGGGTGTACATTGTGATTATTCGATGTCCTGCTTCGTTAACGTTGATTGGTTCGTTCTTATTGCGTTTTTATTTAACCGGAATTTTCTTGCAACAGACTTTGTTGAAACTATTCTCAGGTCTCTGTTTCTTCGTTTCTCGTTAGCAACGTATACGACTTCATTAATCATTTCGAATTATTACAAGTACAACGCCAAACATCCGAACGTGTCCCTTGCTCAACGATCCGGAGGCTTTAAATAAGAATTACAAGTTCTCAACGTCCGAGACAGCAACCGATATCGCTTAGGCCGCAACATTGAAAGCAGTTTCGTCGTAATTGTTGCTCCGTCTCGGTGTAAGGTATCCAGATGAAAGCATCGACACTGGCCAAACCCCGAAGCTAAAGCCGAAGTCAAAACCGGAGTCAAAGCAAGAGCAAGACAATTTCATGTCTCATTCGCAATGATGATTAATTTCAATAAATTCTTACAAGCAGCGCATATTTATTACCATCAGCACTAGCATCACCACCACCACCACCATCATCATCATCACTATCAGAGTCGCCATCATCATGTCCGACATCATAACGACCGCCAGTGTAACCATCAGCGAATTCAGCCCGGGACGTTGCAACATTTGCAGACAATTTATGATTAAAAAGTGGCAATGCCGTGCATTGTTGGCTAGTCGTTGTCTGTAGACAAAGGGACGACGAGAAGGGCAGCGAAGGGCGACAAAATAGTGCTGATAACGACGATAGACGAAGATGACGAATATCGAAGATGACGATAATTATGTAGTCGTTGTACGATCCGTTCAAACGAAAATGCGTTCAATAAAACTAACTTTGGCAACAAATAGACCGCAAAAACCTTCAAATAAAAAAAATATTTTTACATAAATTGGCTAATGTTCGATAAAGTGCAGGCCATTTAACAGTTACTTGAGCACAATTAACGGTCTAATGGGACGCATCCAAAGCTTCGAATGAAACATTTTCCGAGAAATTTGTGAAACGAGGTGGGGCGGGTGGGAAAAGTCAGAATAATTATTAAGGGAACCGAACAGCCACAGCACGAAAATATTCCTAGTAGTTTCAATTCTCCATCGACAATGGGAATCGACATCGACAAACGTGCAATTCTTCACGCTTCCCTTTGTCTTTAACCATTTTGCACAATTTATGCATTTGCTTTGCTTTCTAAAGATTATTATTTTGAGTGATTCTTTTGTATTGAGCCTAATTTCCTTTATGATTGACCACTTCTCGAATGATATTAGAGGAAAGGAATATTGGGAACATGTTCATAATGAAAGGACCCTCGAAACGTTACCACCTTCCAAATCATGAAGCACTACCATTCCCATCTAGTAATGTAGATGCAGAAGTACCTCTAAAATCCCGAAGAAATGATAAACGAAATTTAAGACTCGTTTGCTTACCCGAAAGTACACTTCTGTTTGTTTTATTCCCCAACGGCCACTCATTGGATAACTGCCAGCCCATTAGTTCTCGATCATATCTCGATCTATTGAAATCTCTCGTACTTGTTGGTGTTTACTGAAAGTCTCCCGGTTGTCTCTGTGATACCGCGCACAACAACAACAATTGCGAACCGCATCGCTAAAAATCAACTTGAGGAAATTTATTATAACTACGCATTGGACATCTTTAGCGATCTTTGTTGATCGTGAACGATTTTCGACGTAGTTCATTTGTAAATTCCATCGAAAGACCGACCATTCTGAGGAATTCGACACAATGGACGGTGCTTTCCAACGACTTGAAGCATAAAAGGGACGACACAGAAACTGAACAACTTAGCTCAGTTTCATGCGGCTCGATCCGCGACCGACAGATCCGCGTCCGCGGAGTGAATTAAAATCACAGTTGGAGTGTGGAGTTGCTGTTGGACTGATTCGGTGTTTGCGCGTGTTTGAGCTCCTTTTGAAGATGTGCCGCTTGTTTGTTCGAGACCACCCAGGTCGTTGTACCGTAGAATGAAGGTAAGCTGCAAACTTTTGTGCTGCTGAAAGACTTGAAATCAAACCTACACGCACACACGGTTACTACACATACTCCCGCAGAAGTGATGGTAGACCTAGCAGGCTTATTGATTGGCGCCGGAGGGACCGCGGAGGACAATCGTACGCAATAAAGTCCATCGGTATAGAAGAGATCAGAACTTAATGCGCGAATAAAGTTACAATTGGAAACAATCCCGAGGATCGACTATTCCCCGATGATGGAAGGGTAGTCAGTCAGACAGACAGCCGGCAAGTGAGTCACACTGTCAATGAGTAAAAGTTCTTGGAGCAAAAAAGAGGAAACAGGCATGGAAAGAGTTGGTTGGCGAATATATTTAAACACCCTCTTTCACGAAAAAAGCAGCTGATGTTTTAGCAAATCCTTGGTGTCTCGTTCCGTTGATAAAGGCTTAAACTCCATTTAGGTTCCGCTCCATGACAATGACGGCGGTGTTGGTTTTGGCCGTTTCTCCGTGAGCTCTTAAGGCTTGCACAGAAATTAAGTTAAATTCCAGCGATTATTTCGTCTGCACTTCGTTGATGGTTAGCGAGGAGGGTTCTGACGGACAAGCCTATTTGGAAGTGTTGAAGACGCGTTCAACTCTATCGGTTGAACGCGTTAAAAATCTGAGGAATTTTTCAGCTTTTCCTATGGATATCAAAGAGATTATAAAATGGATTTTTAATTAATTGCGGTGCGTGTGAAAAGCCTTCGTGTGACGACTAACTAAATGGTAACAGAAAAAGAAGAAGAAGAGTGAGTGATATAAATAAATGCGGGACATTTTATTAAATTGGATGATCAAGAAACTGATTTATGTTTAAAACAAACGTAAATTAATTCGACTCCAAAGGATAATTTTGTCAAGAAAATCCCGAGAATTGAATGCCATAAAATTATTAATACGTTAAAGATTCTCTTCTACAATTTCTCTAGTTGGCAAGAAGCGAATGGTTTAAAAGTATCTTTAGATTCTCTTGAACCTTCGCCGTAAATAGAAGTCCTTAAATAATTCATTTTTCAAAACGATTCTGATCGCAACCTCTTTTATTTCAGAAACCAAATTTGGCCAACTTCAAGGCTTTAAGGTTCTAAGTATGTCATCAGTGTTGAGGTATTTATATAAACCAATCAGTACCGTAGTAAGAAATGTGGCTACGCATTATTCATTGACAACTATAAACTATGCAAAGCCCATCCAAACCATTTGTGTTGCAGATAATCGAAGCATCTGCTGCCACGGCAAATATGGCCAAATTAAAGTTTGTTAACAGAGCTTGTAACAAGCGGTCGTAGTGGCAGTTACTGCAGTTGTTGCAACCGCTAAATCTGTGGCAGCATATATCGTACTCCATGTTTGGTCCAGTTTAAGGCGGTGGCAGATTAGGCGAAGACCGCAGTGACTCAACAACATTATTTAAGCGGCTGCGACGCATGTTAACAAGATCTCGATGCGCTCCAAAAGCGGGTATGGTTTATGCGTTCGCAGCATTAGATCGAGTAGCATCGTTAGGAAAGTTGGAGCGACGGTCGGTCGAGCGGTTGATCAGTCGATAGCATGGCCACCAACAGAAGATCTACGTGTATCGATGGGTTGCTTTGTAAAATTTGTATGTGTGTGTATCCTTGAGATTTATCACAGAAAGTTGATTGTTCGTGCGTTACAGAAGCGTGCAGTGGAAGCCAAGGTTAACTCAGTTTTTAACGCACGATCAACTAAATCGCTGCGATCATTTCTCTAATGGATTCTCCTTAGTGCAGTTGCTGATTGTGCCCTTGGTTGCATTGGTGCTGGTGTGACTGCTCTCGGGGGTCTTTTAATGGCAGTTATCTACCGATAATGACACTGATGAGCGCCATTGGTTGCGCGTGCAACGATTTAAAGAGTCATTATGTTGATCAATCCGTGCTTGCTGATCTTGTTCCAAGTGACGCTAATGCATGCCACGCTTGCAGAAGTAGTCGATTTATTCGGGCCGGGATAGTTTTGGACGTGTTTGTTGTATTCGAGGATGTTCAAAAGACGGCTCACGACAAGCGGTCAGTGGCACGCGCATCATACGAAAAATGACATTTGTAGTCTACGTTAAACGAGTCGAGGTCGAGGAAGACGAGCATGGGCGAGTCGATAATTGTCATCGAACGTATTTGTTTTATTTCTAATCTCTCCCAGCGCGACAACGGTAGGATGAGTCTATATTCAGTCCTGTAAATAGTCCAACCACCCGCAATGAGCGAAGGAGCTGCAATTTAATTTCTTTTCCAGCTGAACTTGACATTGACTTCCATCCAAGTCTACAAATATTTTATGAAAGAATAGCGCCTGTCATGGCCTCGAAATGGCGGTAGCTAAGGATGAAGAAAACGACCAACACGATACAGAGGCTTACGACAGCCTATTTAAAGTCCTTTACTGTATCTTCTGCGGATAATTTTGACTATAACGAAATTTCCGTGTGTCCGTCCACACATGGCTGTATTCGATTTTCTGTTTTCTGACCTTCAGTCAAGCGTTCGCCATTCATTTGTCGTCTTAACCTTGAACGTTTAACGTATAAAGATTTTTATATTTTGACAGCAATCGCAATGTCAGGAGCAGCTATAATTGATTTTGACGTACACGATCACACAAATAAATCAGTTACAGTCTTCAATCATTGTCTTTATTACAAAGTCTTTCCGTACCTTTTTAAGACACAATCGTACGCAGCTCGGTGAGAGTGGCAACGTGCGTTGGCGGTAAAATGCGGTGTGGCCTTCCAGGAAGTATTCTAGTACTTTATTGGACTTATTGTAAGATCGAAATAGTATTGTTATTCTCGTTATATCTTTGTTAGTTTTCGTTTCTTACTCACTCCCAAAAGTAATTCATAATTTTATTAAGACGCTTAGTCTCCAATTTTATGACTTTATTGCTTCTTGTTGTGAATGTATAAAAAAGTGTTTTACGATCGGTAGCTGATCCTCACAGCGGATATTACGGAACGAAAGGCAATCAGTCAGAAATTCAATAACTTTTTCGACAAATTTGATTTTTTAATAAAAGTGGCAGCAGAATTAAATGAAAAAAAGGTAAGTCAGTTAGGGAGGCGATTGAGAAATCGGGGGTGACCCAATTTCTTATGAGAAATTTTTCGAAAGTGACCTGAGTGTTTATAAAGGTTTGTCGATTTAATATTTTAAAGCCATTTATTGATTTATTATTGATTCTGTCTATTTCCTACAAAAAATTTCTAATTTGCAAGATTTATGGAAGGATTGCATAAGGCGGACCCAAGATAAAGTCGTTCGGTAGCTTTATTTTTTATTGATTTTATCACCCTTTCCGCAATTTTTTCTTAAAAGTATATAATTTTTCTTTTCGGATTAATGGAATTGTGTGTGAATGATAAGATATATATGCCAGAATATGCCATAATAAAATATATATAGCCACTCTCTTCTTAAGGGATGAATGCCTTCTTCAGACATTCGTGTAAATAAAAACCGTGCAAAAAAAGATACGTTTTCTGTGGTAGAACGAGAAAAGCGTTGCATGCCATGTAAAATCCGTGTGAGGTAAAATAAGGAATCATATTTAATTCGAGAAATTGCGTTAGAAGTGTTGATGACTGTAAAATTTCTGATATTTATACAAATGGTCATCTTGAACGATCGAAATTGGGGAATGCCTTACATTCACCTGTTATGAAGCGTGTACCAAACACGTTACTGATCACATCCAATTCATAACCTAGAAACTCGAACTCGTTGCCGCGTTCATCGTAGTCACAACCTTTTAATTATCCTCCACTGAATAAATAATTGACACGTGTGCTCTCTTTGTATTCTAATCTTGTTTCAATTACTAGAAAAATAGCATTTGAATGTAAATATTACTTGAAGGCAAGCACGCCAACACGATCACGAGGTTGAGAAATAGACAATGGACTTATCTTTTTGCACTTTAATCCACATACGTCAGATCGAGATCCATTACAATGAAGCATAACGTTGTGAACATAACGTACATTAATGCTCTCAAATTAGCGGGAGAATAAACGAATAGCGAAAACTATTAGTTAGACAATTAGATACCGTACGGCATCGTAAATACGAGAATGCATTGCCGATTGCAAGGCGAATTCATTTGTCAGAGCCGAAATGGTGAATAATCAGCCATGCGGTTTGGCTGCAAGTGTTGTAACCATTTTGTTTAAATAATACGTAGCAAGAATGCTAAATTGATTAGGTTGACGTCGACGAACTGAGACCGTGTGCCCCGTGCGTGCATAAATGGCACAAAGCTTTAACTCGATAAATGGCAGAAGAGAGCGGGTTACAATATTAATATTCGAGGGATAGAAGATTGGGAGAAGGAACAGAGGACTTCACTTAAGGTAATTCGTGAAATTTTTGAAGTTGTCCATTCTCTAAATGTAATAAAATGGAACTAAAAGAAAAGCCTAAATACTGGCAGGGTGATGATTCAAATTCAATAACGCTTATGAAAATCATAGGAGTCTCTTAAACATCGTAAATACTTCTAAAAACAAATAGATCATATTCATGTAAAGATGTTTGGTTCATATGAAAAAAAGCACAAAAAAGGAAGATCAATGTTAAAATGATAGTTGACACACTCTTTTGATGGTCATTCGTCACCCATTTCGTCCGAACTTCTTTCATAACAAAACCTAGCCCGGCCAAAAACAGTTATTATCAGTTAATTGTAAAAACGCACGAGTACTTAAAAATACCATTTATAGGACTTTTTCCAAAAATCTTCCATCAATTTTCAACTGTTGCCAGTCTGTGCTTTTTCTGCCAATCTATTGATAATATCTTTTAAATTGTTATCATGAAATGCTTTTCCACAGTTTCTAATTTTCAATTTATTTTTGTACACCCTACACCCGAGGGAGAAGGATATAAAAGGTTTTCCTTCATATCGAGTGCATTAAAGGAGTCTTACCGGTATAGAAAAGTATATGTGTTTAAGCTCGGAATCATCCTGAGTCCATTTGTCCTTGTCTGTCTGCCTGTTTGCACTTGAAGACCATGATTAAATCAGAACGAATAGACCTATCATAAAGCAATTTGTCACGAATATTCTCTGCCCATACAGTTTTGAACTGATAGTAGCACAATCTGTTAATACACAATTTTTATAGTAAATATGTATTAATTCGGATTTATAGTTTAGCTCCTCAAGCTTTGGAATAATTTTAAGGATGAAATTACGTTTCCAAAAAAAGTATTCTAATTAGAAACATATTCCTAAAAATGGGTTGCTTTGCACTGAAAGTGGAATGAAATGGGATCAGCGTCGCGGCTACTTTTTAAAGCTGATACGAATTTATTTGGGGTTACACTTCCATTAACTAAACATGCAGAGAGAATTCAAAAGTGATATTTTTCATTCGGGTTCATCAGGTGTACTCTTAAAAGTGGGCGTAATATGCTCAAATCTCAGCCAAGATCTCCAACTTTGAAGAAAACGTGAAGCTAGAATTCTATTTTGAAATTTACATTCCAAGAAGGCTACCAATTTTTAGAACCAAACCAGAAGTTTTTGTTATGGATGTAGGGTGTATAAGTTCCTGTCAAGCCGAAGTTAGGGTTTTACTTCTTGTTTTCTTCGTTTCCAACTAACTGAATTAAAATAGCTTTCTGTTGCTTCCTTCGGTTTCTGAGTATGTATTTCTTTCTATTGTATTCCACTTTTTTAGTTGTAATCATTGTTTTTCTCCATATGTCGTCACTTGAGATAATAAATTGAAATATTAACACGAACTATGCAGTAGCAGTAAAACAAGAAGACTAAGAAGCTACGTGCACTCGATTACGATTCCACGAATTGAATACAAACAACTGGGTCGGTCGGATGATCGGTCAGAAAATGCAGTAGTAAAGCTTATTCCACAATGCATGGACGTGTGCTTGGTGGGTTTGTGTGAACTTATACTTGCGCCTTTGTGTGTGTGTGTGTGCATGAGTATGTTGTGTGTCCGATTGTGCGAATATTGTTTGAGGTGTTAAACTCTACTAAGGTGCGAAACATTACGACGCCGGGTAAATAAAGTTGCGGCTCGACGTGGACGCGGTTGATTACACGAATTCGAGCGAAAGATTTCGCATTCAGGATAACTCGTACAACGACGCATTGTCGACGATGTTCTGAAGGAAGTTTCATAGAAATGGCTTTGTGTAAACGAAAGGAAAAATAAATTTTAACTTTAAAGATGAATCAGAAGAAAGGTTTACACGAAAATGCATACTAAAATATGCGTGTTGTTGTGTTTCTGTGTGCATGCGTTTGTTTGTGTGTACGTGTTTGTTTGTGAGTTTGTGTGTGGCTATGTCTGTGTGTGTGTGTTTATGAGCTTGTATTTCCCTGGAGCCGAAGATAACAATTTTAATTAAAAGCATTTACTCGAGCTCGAGAATTAACGTACATAAATTTTTCTAGCCGTTTTTAAGTAGTACGGTCTCTACGTGGTCATCGAAAAATGGGAAGCATTAGGACACACAAAATGTGAGATAGATAGAGAGAGACACAGACAGGAATGGAGCGAGTGAGGAAGCAAAGGTAAATGATTTAGTAGGCGTTACGTAATTTCTGTTTGAAATTGAATTTTTAAAAGCTTATTTTTAAAAGCTTTTCTAACCGTTTTAACACTTCAATAAATCTAAAGCAAACAGAATGTTTAACACTTTAACACCTCAATAACACTTTAACACTTCAGCAATTGTTATTGGAAAATTGCTAAGAAATTATATTATATTTATTGTTTTTCAAGCAATTGGCTCGAAATAAAAATTTTAAATACTCACAACGATAATAAAAAAATTAATATAATAATTATTAATTAATATTTTTTTAATTAATATATTTTAATAATACTTAAAGAAGTTTTTGGTAGCAAAATTCTAAAACTCTTTTCTTAAAAACAAGAAAAAAATTTAATTATCAATTTTCTTGGTGGAAATTGTTTACTTATACTAATTCTGTCTTTATTTACCACAATTTTGTGGTTTGAGTCTCGTCTGTATATCTGCCTCTATAACCTGTCCGTCTGTCCGGTCCACCCTTTTATGGATGGATGAAATATAGATTATAGCGCCTGTCACTCAAGGCTAACAAGACAGTTAAGACCGAACATTACAGTTTGACAAGCACGAGCCAGCGGTGGCGAGCGCAACCTGAGAAACTATAGGGAGGTTTGTTGTGGTATAAAGTGCTAGTGGTGGAATGGGTGGAGGGTGAGTAGGTCAGAAGATCAAAGGCTAAGCAATAATTTATTGTATCGGCAAATATTAAGGCAACAACAATAGAGGCAGCAATAAAAGCAATAGCAATAGCAATTATTTCTTTCAATTTTCACCAAAACAACTCATAATTGACCCGGTCGGCGGCTTTTACTTCTTCTACGTATTTTCCTTCTAATAAAAATAAAGAGAAAATTGAAGCAACATAATCTTATTGGTTCTGGGGAATGATTGCAATACTTAGTTTCTAATTCAGATAAACAACAATGACTTTGCGTCGATAACAATTTTGTTGGCGTAAAAATATTTGTAGGACCTTTCATCACCATCGGTGGATACAGACAATTACATGAACCACCTTCCACTTTCTAAGAACTATAATACGCTACAGTAAGACAGGAAAATTGGTAACTAATAATTCTCTGACGAAGGAGTGATACTTTTGACAAAATTTTATAAAACAATAGTTTTTTAATAATATTTCCCTAAGAAAATTAAATCACACCAAAACCAAGCAGAACTGAAAAGTTCAAACAGTAATAAAATAAAATGATCAATTGCCACGCATCAAACAGGCAAACAACAACCAAGCAAACAAATAAACGAACGACTAGAAAACCAATGAAAATCTGTTACACCGACATTTCAAATTATCCTCGATTCGGTGCTGTGGAAAACTATTAAATTTTCCCTAAATTCGGTGTGTCTTCAATTTCGCCGGTATATCTTCAGCCATTTTCAACGTCATCGACCGATACATCTTCAAACTTCGTCCTCATTCGAAGGTAGAGTGCGTTGTAATAGCAGAAGAAGAAGAAGAAGAAGAAGAAGAAGCAATAGTAGTAGAAGAGGAATCGCCGTGGAAAATGCAAAATTTACTTCTTTCTTTAAAGTAATTTTTCTTTATAGACTTTTAACTATTCTTCTTAAACAATTTTAATTATTCGTGAAAATTTCCACGAAAGAAATTTGAATGTTGTTGGTGTTGTAGTTGTTGGCGCGATTGTTAATTACAATCTCTTTAACTAATTTTCTACTCGTCGATCTTTTGACATTTGTTTTTCTTAATAAACCGCGCACAGTTTTTATGATCGTCACGTTGTTTAAAGGAAAAGAAGAAAAGTTTAGAAATTTTTATGTATTTAATTGTTTTTTTCAGTATTGACATTTTAGAAGCCGGAACTGATCGATTTCCTATGAGGAGAAATAAGAAAACCGATAATATTACGAGAAAAGTATGTACTCAGTTTTTACGATACACTTACGATATACAAACTATTATTTTGTTTCGCTTAATTTTACGTTAAATACACTTGAAGTTATGAAGTAAACAAAAATAATAAACGACGGTAAAATAACAATTTTGTATTTAATTAAAACGTGAGTAATAAATATATTGCGTTGCAATTTATTTAAAGTGCAGTATTCGATAAACGTAAAAACGATACGTTTTTAATTGGGAAATTCAATATGGCTCTCCATACGTTCGTTGCGATTGATTCCTTGGTAAATTTTCTCAAAAAAAAAAAAAAAAAAAAAAAAATATATATATATATATATATATATATATATATATATATATATATATATATATATATATATATATATATATATATATATATATATATATATATATATATATATATATATATATATATATATATATATATATATATATATATATATATATATATATATATATATATATATATATATATATATATATATATATATATATATATATATATATATATATATATATATATATATATATATATATATATATATATATATATATATATATATATATATATATATATATATATATATATATATATATATATATATATATATATATATATATATATATATATATATATATATATATATATATATATATATATATATATATATATATATATATATATATATATATATATATATATATATATATATATATATATATATATATATATATATATATATATATATATATATATATATATATATATATATATATATATATATATATATATATATATATATATATATATATATATATATATATATATATATATATATATATATATATATATATATATATATATATATATATATATATATATATATATATATATATATATATATATATATATATATATATATATATATATATATATATATATATATATATATATATATATATATATATATATATATATATATATATATATATATATATATATATATATATATATATATATATATATATATATATATATATATATATATATATATATATATATATATATATATATATATATATATATATATATATATATATATATATATATATATATATATATATATATATATATATATATATATATATATATATATATATATATATATATATATATATATATATATATATATATATATATATATATATATATATATATATATATATATATATATATATATATATATATATATATATATATATATATATATATATATATATATATATATATATATATATATATATATATATATATATATATATATATATATATATATATATATATATATATATATATATATATATATATATATATATATATATATATATATATATATATATATATATATATATATATATATATATATATATATATATATATATATATATATATATATATATATATATATATTACCCAATTGCACCGCCGACACGGGAACGTTTATTAGCGAAACAGTTTATCAAAAGTTTGTTTACTCGCTGAACGTAGTTTTTCGTTCGAGAACTTGCCACCTCAGACTTAGATTCGAGACAATAGCTTTTAATTAGTTAATTTTCAAATATTGATCGTGTTTAGATTTCATTCTTATTAAGGCATTATTGTTGGCTCCGACATCACAGATAGTGAAAAATGTATTTGGACCGAGATACAAAACTGTTATGCCCCTATTGAAAAGTTTATTTGATTTTTTGTAGAAATATGTTCAATTAAATATCTTTTTTTGTAATCAATAGTTTTTTAATTCAAAACGACATCATCCTAATTAATTAGTAACGATATTCAATCCTATCTCGTTCTTTTGATGTTTGAACGTATTGCAAAATAATTTTTATGGTCATGTTATAAATATTGATTTCTTACATCATTATGATCTAATAATAATATGACTACTGCCTATAATGAAAATTGCATGACAATGACAGTGACAGTGCCAGTCAAACATTGTCAGTGTTAAGTGAAGCTCTTAAAGAAAAAGGAAGGTAGTCTGAAATCTATAAAGTTGCTTTGAGTCCACTAGCCTTTGATAATTTTGTTCTTACTATCATATTATTATCATCAGACCATCCCCATCAAACTATCATTAGTTGTTTATCATTTTCGTCACGCGTGAAACCTAGACCGTTGTCATTGCTTTTGATTATCACTATTACCGAAGTGAAATTAATGTTAAAAGAAATCAAACATAAATACACTTTCATCATTACTAAAATCTAGGATCGAGACCAATCGAGGAACCATCATAAATGTTGCCTTAACCAACAGACCATATACCAACCGATAGTATTTCAATAAATAAGAAATATAAATTTAATTATCGACTCCTCATCAAGTGACTTACGCGTGCGTAGCCACCAATTATTGTTAGCTCTAACAGCTTTTGGCAAAATCTTATTCGTACAATTCGAAAAATTCGCAAAATGTTAAAAATTTCATAACACTGTAAATCACGTTATGCTAAAGTTTACAGTTTTAAACACTCTAATATTTCCTAAGTGTGTGAAGGACCGGTTTGTGCAACGGAAGGAGGACACATTGGTCGCGCCATTATAATTACGTTACTTAATCAAGTGTTTAACAGTAGTTTAAGCAGTAACAGCTACCGTTACAAAAACAACAACGATGACAACAATGTTCGCAGCAACCACGGCATTCCAGACAACCACAAAAACAACAACGATTCTCTAGTGATTTAGCTATCAGTGCGCATCCATATTTGATTTGTTAAACTGGTTAATTGCAAACACTACAAATCGAGTGATTTTTCGCGATAAAAAATGATTGATGAAATCGAATCAATAACAGAAGCAGCAGTAGCACTAGCATAAATTATCACTTGATTCAATTGCAATTATGTCGCCTCTACGCGAAAATTGGACGTATCGATCATTCGTTCGAGATGACAGAAACCTATCGAACACCATTTTAAATGGCTCGCATTGCCCGACGGGAATATTTCAAAGAAAGACAATTTAACACGACCGGTGACGCTGATTGCGTTGATTGTGTTAGATCCCGGTTCGTTTAAAGAATTCGATCAGTATCCATTCAATCAATAATTTTTACCGTTTGTCTTTACAGAGTCGTTTACGACGTTGACACTGTTTTGTTCGATTTTGTCAAGACCGGGCCAGGAAATCATTGGGTCAGTTTTATTTCAAATCACATAAATGTCATTCCGGCAACGTCGTTTGTTTAAAGTAATCGCCGGAATTCATAACCGTCATAATCATCATAAGTGCGAGAGACAATATTAGTTTGAAGTGTTTTGCTTCATTAATTTGTCTGTCTGCTCAGTCGATTCAAATGGCAAGCATAAGAAGAATTTGTATATTTGGTCAACAGGTCCAACAACAAAAACAGCAATTAGTATAACAACTCCAACATTTGGTTGGTCCATAATCTACTTGCGTTGTATTGCGTTTTTTTCCACTTCAATTATTAACGCTTTGCTGTTTGTTTCTCGTTAATTCGTTAAATTTGTGTTAGTTTTTCTTTAATAAATCAAGCAAATGCAATTCTCTCAAAATAGCTGGACCAGCAAGTGTATGAAGGAATAAGCTGATCCTAACCATTTCAGCGCTTGTTTCGATTCGATTCGATTCGATTCGGTTTGGTTGGCTCAATTAACACGTTCCCGCTCATCAAATAACAAACAAAACAAAATACTAACAATTTATCGAGCAAGATAGTGAAACAATAAATAATTATAATTAAAAAACCAACAACAATTATGACGAAATTTGGAGCATGTGGTCGATCTCGAAACGACTATTCAAAACTGGTGACAATTATTTACTCTTCTGATATTTTGGGCATACAATATATCGCGTTGTTTATTCGCTTATTTGTTCGTTTCAGCTCGTTTGTATTTACTTTTCTAAATGCTTAAAGCGCAGTTCAATTCCAGCAATTATCACCAATTTAATAACCGGACGGTGTGGCACTTGATTGATTTACAAATCATTTAACAACTTGAAGTGTCTGCGAAGGATGATAATGGTGGCGATGATGGTGATGGTGATTATTGTGTTGCTGAAATGAGTTGAGATGATGGAAGAACAAGTTTATAATTACCGACAAGTATATATAATTACCGCTAGTGCGGCGTTATGACGGAGGTGCTAAGTCATGATATTGCGCTAATTTTATTTAACTGAAATGGTTGGAAATAATGGAAATAGTGGCGAATGTGTTTGGGTTAGTTATATTCATTGCGCTCCCTCTGGCGATGATAATGAAATTCAATTAATTGTGTGATAATCAATGGCAAAAATTGTATTCAAGAAAACTAGTAATCATCATCATCCAGATGACTTGTTTAGTAATTCCGTGTAGTTTTGGTATATGTTACTTTTGTAATACATTATATATTATAATTGGGTCTTCATTATATCTAGAACACTGATGTTGAAATGACAGAATTATATGGAAAAAACGTATTGTTTTTTCGCGATATGAAGTCATCTCCGCTCTCTGTTATTCAAGAGGCCCCAACGAATTTTGGAAATTGGCGAAAGGTTTTTAAAATTGCGGGATAAAAACCTGTTATATTTTTTTGTTAGATTATATTTTATGAAACATTGATTACTTCAAATTCATAATTCCCTTGCATGTCTGTTAATTTTGTAATTTTTGCGTACGATGTAGAGACGCACTAACTAATCTCCAAATTATCGATCGCCTAAACGTTTCAAAATAATCGTGGCTTTATAATACTTTGGTTTCTCTGATCGTTTTTGGCTCTTCTGTATCCTCAGTCGCCGACCTGCTATCTGTCGAATAAAACTATAATCTTAAAACTATCGAATAAATGAATAATTAAGAATTATCGAGTAACTCGATCGTTTTTATTCGATAGTTCCCAATATTAGTATATTCACGCACTGTTTCCGTTTGTGACGCATTAAATTATGGTAGGTAAGGAAGAGTATATATATTCTTGTTTACGTCCACCTCCTGAGTCAATGTAACCCCGTACGTCTCACTCTCTCTCTCTCTTTGTCTGCCTTGATGCCACATTTTTAAGCCTCTACTGAAATGTTTAATTCTGAAAGCTGGGTGCATTCACTGAATGTGGAAATTAAGTAAGTAGAATACACGACCACTACCACCCCCAATGTGATAACTGTATAATGTTTTATATACTTTATACTTTCTTTAGTACTAGTTAGTGAAAAAGATACCTTTAGGGTATACAAGTTCCGGGCAAACCGAATTCAACATTTTTACATGTTTGTATTCAATTTATGCGATTCTGGTTAGACGGAGCAACTAAAGATTAGCGTAAATGGCTAATGAGTATTGTTCCCACCAGTGATTCTAGTGTTCCCACCACAACAACACCATACCAAACAACCATACAATAAATTGTAATGCAAGGAATTTCAGCAACAAAAATATTGCCACTGCTGGAGATATCCAAAATGAATGTAGAGTAAGAGAAGCAAAAGATTTCTGGATTACCTACCAGAAGCAACTTGTGACTTCCTGGTATATATGCGGCATAAGGGTGGAGTGGTAGAAGTTGAGAATAAACAAGAAATTTCAAGTTCTCAAGAAAAATTTTTAAAGTTAGAAAAAAATTTTAAAGTTTAAAAATTTAAAATTTTTAAAGTTTAAAAATTAGACAATCTTTTTAATAAATTTTTATTTAATATATTTTATTTGCCTTGCAAAGATATCATTTGTCAAATTTGTGTTTTTGGCTTTTATCATTAATTGTTGGTTTTAAAAATGTATTTGTAATAAATAGAGTATTAGAATATGTTCGAAATATTAAACATATTATTTGGTTTACATTAAAAATGCATACAATATAAAAAATATTACAAAATATTACAAAGTGTTTTTCAAATATTTTTTGGCTAGTTTTGGTTTTACATTAAAGTTTAAGGACCTCAATTATTCCAAGTAATCGTGAGCAATATCATTCCTTTCCTCTTCTTACTTCCCTTTCTTTATTTATATCTTTCGCGTTATTCGAGCATGAAAATAAAACCCTTTGATGCTACCGCCACAAAGTTCGCCGTGCGTTACACGAACTGTTTTTGCGCTGAAAAAATGGACTGTTTGTTGTGAAGTCTTTGTTTCGTTATTGTTATCGTTGTTGTTGTTGTTGCTTCTGCTACCATTGCTACGGTTCCTGTAAATGATATTATTGCAAACAAAGCGTGCCTTATCAGTTTCGCGGAATGCAACCATAAGCGCAACTTCAAGAACACCACCAGCCCTCGCCATCGCTCTAGTGCCATCCCCCACCTTCCCGTCTCGGAAATTCATGATGGAGGCGCATGAAAGATGTTCGAGGGAAGCGGGAGTGGGTTTGATGTTCGATTGCTGTGCGCGTTTCTTAAATCCGCGGAATGGCAAAGTGTGAACAAATGAAGAATTTATACACTTTTGTTCTTCATAATTTTGCTAACTTTGAATATTTTCACCTCTTTTTCAGCTCCTTCTGAAGCTGCTTCTCTCACTCTATTTCTTTTTTCTATCTCTGATCATTTTTGTCAGCCATTGTTCGTTATATCGCATTTACCTCCATGCTCCGCGATTGCTTCCTATTTCTTAGAAAAAGAGTGCGCGCGTACCTGCGTATGTGTGTGTATGTGCTTGTGTGTAAATATTTTGGCCAGATTTATACCTTGTGGGGATATAAATAAGTCGCTTTGGGCGTAAATTGATCCAATCTTGATATTTCTCTTGAACATCGAACTGAAGCTCATTTTGCTACCGTTGAATTGATTTCATCCATTGTTCGGATTAATGATGTTTAATCAGCTGAAATTAATGTGGTTGATTTTTTTTGGGATTACGAAGGATAATTTTCGTTATTTTTCTTATCAATTGGTAGGAAAGGGCTCTGATTTGTCCTTCAGCTTTGCTTCTCTTTCCGTCGCCGAATCACTCTCACTCTCACTAATGCTGTCAATAGAGCTGTTTTTGTTACAATAATTTGTTTGAGGTGTCAAAAGTTAACCAAATATAATTATTCCAGGCTGTCTTTATGACAAACCAGTAAAACAAAGCATACTTTCAAAAGAGGTATCTCTTTCTTAACCATCGATGGTGAGCCATTATTAGGATCAGCAGTATTCGTACCATCAGAATTTTCATTATAATGATCACTACCTGTTGAAGAGAAATTTAAAACCGTGAGAGTTTTTAGCGTGCGACTCCTTAATTCTTTGGGGTGCTTCCTGTAATGCATGCGTTCGGTGGCTGCCCCTTGAATCAAACTGGTCCTCGCCAACAAGAGAGAAATAAGAAGAAGAAAGAAAAAAGATCAGCATTGCTTCGAAAACGCAGTGAAAATGAAGGAATCGCGCAATCAGCGAAGGGCCAAAATAATGTTGATGATGACGAAAGGAAGAAGAAGCATGAGCATGGGAATAACGAAGACATGATAGTGGTGAGATAATGTGAAGGTCAGGGGGAGGAGAAAGAGAAAAACGATGGAACGGTGAACAAACACAGATCTGCTCCTGAACATTTATCCAATCATCATTATCCTTGTCATCATTATGATATTCGCCACTATAATTATCATCGAGGTCGTCGGTGAGAATGATCATTCAATGCTGCTTCGTGTGTGGTCCATGGAATTTACTTGAAGTGGCGAAATGAACAACAACAACAACAACAAAACAGCCATTAACGAAGTTTATAGCACGAGAACTGAAAAAATCAATAGCATCGGGAGCAGCAGCAACATCACAGGCTTTGACGTCATCGTCGCTGTAGCAGCAACAACACAAATGGCAACAACAGCAACAGTGTCGTTGCCGTCATTGTTGTTGTTGCTACTCATCTCGGGAGTACTGCTGAAAGGGAACACGGAGTGAACGATGCGTCGTTCGCGACGAAACCCCGTGACAGTCGTCCAATCAATGATTTCATCTACAAAAATCTCTTTCAAAGCATTCGGGCAACTGAATTCCATACAAAATTTATTTTTTTTATTCAACTCTTTACTCTTATGTTTTGTTTTCTTCCTTACTTTCATTATTATTATTAATGTTTTAGTTGCGATGATTTGTGTTGTTTGTTTTCAAAGTAATTTTGATGTTGGTGATTCATGATGGTTGTTGTTGCTGTTGTTGTTGTGTAACAATTGGTTGTTTATTGGTGAATTCTGTTGTCGTTATTTTCGTCGTTATTAGTTTTACTGCTATGACACGCACGATACTTTTCGATGCTTTTTTACAGAGAGTTGTCGCGTCGAGTATGTTTGCCAATAGATCATAATTATTCCCAATCATCGATTGTTTTGAATTTTATTGGACTTATTTTGTGGTAGTTGCTGCGTGGCCTTTTTATTATTACTAATTGTTATTCCACTTTCTCTTCGGTCACTGTCACACTTTTGGGTTTACGTTTAAGTATCAAAAGAAAAGGACCAAAAGGAAAGGCAAAAAAATGTCATAAAGACAAATTATAAAAACCTAAATATATAATTAAATATAATAAAAATGAAAAAATATATATTTAGAGTTGCAATAAACTGCTCAAATATTTTACAACTACTCAAATATTTACAAAATAATTAATAACTAAATAAAACACTGTAATTATGAACACAAATAAAATTCACTTGGTGGAAGAAAAAAATTATTTGCAATTATTAACAGAAATTTTTTTAAAAAAGCCAGAGAAAACTTTTGGAAAGCGAAAGCAAAATAAATATACTTTAACAAAATTTGGTAGAATTTGCATTAAAACAAATGTTTCATTATTGTTTTCCTCCGATTGTCATACCTCACACATGAATGTCACTGCTTTAATCGTGCAATATATATTTTTTTCTCGCTTAGTTTTCAATAGAAATTATGCATATATTTCATAATCAACCAAGATCCTATTTAAACCCATTAGACAGCCTGTTTTGATAGCGAATAAGAATTCATACGTGCTTCACCAAATCTGATGAAAACGCAATCCCAACAAAGAATGTGCCGCACCCACTAATGCCAGAAATCACGATTACAGGAGAACTTATTGTTTTATAATCTCGAAGAAAATTAATGACACCCAAATGGCAATAGAAAGAACATACCGTTGTTTGAGAATATTATTGGATATATTTTGAGAAATGAATGTCTGCGGGCCGCGAACTAATACTCAAATAACTTTCCTGAAGCTACCCCGCTCAAAAAGGCATTTTACAAAAAAAATATAAAAAAGTGATATAGGCTCATATTATGATTGGAGGATACGTGAGCCTCGGTGTGGTCGAAGTTAAACGGTTTACTAGTTGATTTTGGAGAATTTTCTCATGGTATATTGTAGAGATATTTTCTCATGGTATATTGTAGGTATATTTTATACGATATACGTACAGGGGAAAAAACTCATTTGTATGGAAATTTCTGCTGTTGCGCAGGGGCGTGTGGGGGTTGTGCGCATGAATTTTTAAATAATTCGTAATTAAAGTATTCAATTTGTTCCCAATACGAATTATTATTAACTTTAATTATAGCAAATTTCTTCAAAAGCTTTTCTTCCTAAATAGTAATGATTTCCTATAAAATTAACTGATTTGTAGAAGGTGTGAGATTTTGCAATGAGTCGATATCCGGAGCTCTTAAAATATTTGTTTAAGTAAGCGTAATGAAATCCATACTTTTATTATTAATACTTTTATAATATTTCCAGAAATAAACAAAACAGTGGAAGGCAATTTTCCGGAATTTAATGAACTTTTTTAGTTGAGTGTAAAAATCGAAAATAAGCAAAAGAGAAAAAGGAAAAAATTATGTGACAACGAAGGGCGAGGAGGAACAGAAGTAGAAAAGAATGACTGATAGATTTAGCGAAGCACCGACAACATTGTTTGATTGTTTATTGTAATTGTTTTATTATTATTTTAACAGAAAGAGCTATAAGAATAATTTAATTATCAAGAAAACACAATTAACTACCTATTATTTCGATGTTTTTTTCTGCTTGCTACCAATTAATGAAGGCTTCGCTTTTGGTAAAAAAATTAAAAGAGGAATAAACAAAATCATTAAAAAACACTAAAAAGGGAAGAAAAAGAAAGCTCTTGACAGATTCCTGTTAAAATGAATAATTAAAATAAAGCGTACGAATAAAAACGATGGAGAGAAAAAAGAAGATAAACTCAAGCGCGAGCAATAAAAACCTGTCACTGACTAAGAATTAATTTACTTTGGAAATAAATTACATAAAAAATATCTTCCAACGAGATCCATGAAAAAAGTAACAAAGCGATCCGAGATCATCAATCAAAACACCCAGGGCACCACTCCGGGGATGCTAGGGATGGATTGGATCGTTAAGGTCGTGGTTAAATTCGGTGCGGTGAAAGCGCTGGAAGCAGCGATGCTTTCGTAGTGTTGCGATGATAACAAATTAAATACAAAGAAAATAAAATGCCACAAACTCTAAAGGAGGAAAAATAAATTAGTTACAAAGAAATGAAATGATTTCTTTTTCACCTCAGCGCTTGATCATTTGCTGGTTTTTTATTGTTGCTTTGGGCCTACCAGCGATGCAGCCGTCTTAATAACATTTTAATAACATAAAAACTCCATTCTCGCGGCTTTATAAAAGTTCGTGCGTAAAGAGCGGGGTTGGAGGAAGTCGGAAACGAGGCAATAGTCAACTAGAAACAGGTATAGATAATTTTTAAAACGAAAAACACAGGCAGACACACAGACGTATGGATGGATGATACCGATTCATTGCCTGAGGTTGGATGGAATTTCGTCGAATAGAATCATTCTGACAAGAAACGCCCTCAATTTGAGCAGCTGTAATAGTTAGTCTGTTCGTAGAGGGTGTGTGCATGCGTGTCTATATATTCCCAAGCTATATAAACACCATCACACACATTATCATCTTCTAATGGAGCATTATTTCAAGCTTTTTTGATGATCCTTCTCGAGATCTTCATAAACCGAGAATTTATTTCGATTTTTATAGTTTTTGTAAACTCATAAATTTTACTTTTTTTCCTACTGATTCAATATGTATAAGTGACCCATAACGACAGCAATAACGAAAACAACCACGTGGTGGGTTTTATGATAACGCAGTTTAAAAGAATTGTTTTTAATCTGTACCGACCGCTGAGATTTAATAGAAATGAAAGTAGTAGGCAGGCATATCATCAAAGACACCGCAAAAACAAATGACCGAAAAGTATCTTTTAGTGGTGGTACAGATATAAAAGGATTTATATAATGGAGTGTATATGGAGGCAATGAAATGATAAGGCACGACAAAGGGACAGACGCAATAATTAATTCAATGTAATGAAACAACTTGCAGAGGAATAAAAAAATTGGAAAAGGACAATATGAATTGGAGAGAAGAATAAGTCTTACTTGCAAGTAATAAGACCATCCTTAGTTTTTGAGATACACGGGAAAATTACAACAACATCAAACATTAAAGATGGAGGAAAGAGTGCAGGAAGTTACATTTGCAAAGTGTTGACATAGCTTTCTGACAAACATTACGTAGCCTTACAAAAAAAATTAATATTTATAAATAATTGTTTGATTATTTCGGAAAAATTTTAACTTCCGAAGAAAACTGGCAAAGACTTTATCAAAACTTCTTAAGAAGTTTAAACATCAAGAAGTTTAAATTATCCAGCTAATTTTCCGGGTCTTGAAATTTTGTTTAGAATTCATTTTGAGAATTTGCGATAAGTAATAATAAGGAAAAGCCTATATTTACAAACTTTTGAAGGGAAAACACTTTTAATTTCGGTGCATTTGCAAAAATATTTCGTTTTAAGAAGAAAGTTGATTTAAGAAAGTTGCAACGTTTTTGGAGATTTTTATCTTGTAGAACTAAATAGAAATGAGCGTGGTAACGCGCTTTCTAATTCCGTCTTTATGTCGTTACGAAACGGTCTACATGTAACCGATTATGAATGATAATGATGATGATGATGAACGTAATCCAAAAATCCGCTTTTAAATCAATCAAATAATATTCGACATAATTAGATAACTTTTTTCTCATTTTCTCATGATCGTTTTAAAAGAATCCCTTCATTCTTTGAAGATATTACTACATCGTTATCTGTAGTCGTTAACATCATATATCCGTGACCTTCCATTTATTTCGGTACATTAAATTTCTGGATTCTAGCCTTTCCATCGAAGGACACAACGGTTGAATAAACTGTCCATAGATGTTTACTGGTATTAAAATTAATTGCTACCGAAATTGAAAAAATCATTTATAATTTTTTTAAATGAGTTTATGGGACAATAAATAGTGCACGCTTTACCACCCACGTATGAAATGCCGAAGTCAGTCGCAACGAATCACTTTTAGCATTACTTTCCCAGACACACGCACTCACAATTGTCTGCTCTCACCAATAAGCGCAATACCGTGAAGGCTATTGCTATTTCTTACAAAAAAGCATTTTTCAATTCAAACGTTCCTTCATTGTGAATGGATTAAGGACGAAGGCCGAACAACATCAAATGCGCATAGAAATACATTATATCAAAAACAACATTTTCAAGGATTCAAGGACAATCTGTAAATTGTTCCCCCGTTGGATTGACTTCAAGGACTTTTCGGTTAAGTAAATCGTTTTGCGCCCTCCCAAAATCCAAATACCTTAAGACATTATAATAAGATTGAAGGACACGAAAAATATGAACCAGCACACGATCAGGATCAGCAGGTGAAGGAAGGCAACCTCGTGTGTTCGTAGCAACAGGAACTGAATTCACAACTACCGAAACAGCGGCTTCTGGTAAGGATGCCAACAGCAGGACCGTAGATCGGAAGCAGAAGCAGCAGTGGTAATGACAATGTCTATGACAGATAAGAAATAGTATCACACAAAGGCCTCAAATAACACAAACTAGCATTTTTCGTAACCAGAAATCTTTGTTATTGTTTCTGTTAAAATTTCGAATGCTTGAAAAATCTTCGTTTGTCAGGACTCGTGCGGTGTTTGGAAACCACAAAATTATTTTCAAAGACATCCTGCCTGCATGGAAGATTTCGGCGAGCAAGCAACAGTCTTTTCTCAATTCTGTCATTTAGTTCATCTCCAAATCCTGACTATTGTTTAGTTCTGTGGCAATAAAAACAACCTTATCCTTGTTACTCTTCCTTTCTTCTTCTCCTTGTGGCCTATTTGACTTTTGCATTTATGTAGCCGAATTTTCATGCTTTGTGGTTTAATCGATTTTAAGGATTTTCTTGTTGATGTTTCCTCACTCCTCGTCGCCGACAATTCCACGGCTTCGAAATGGCTTAAGGGATAAAACCTTCGTTTGTTAAAGGCATTTGGAATTGAAGACGAAGTAATGAAAATTAAATCAAGTCGTCGTGTGAGTTTATGGATTTATGAGTTTATCCTTTGTATTGTAAAATTTGTAAATATTTTGCAGTCATGATTTGATTATTTTTTGAGTTAAGCACTTCTTACTTGATTGGATTAAATTTCTGGAAGAATCTTTAAACGGATTTTATCTTATTTATTTCTAGAGAAATTTTGTTTGTGGAATTTTCTGAATACATTCTCGGAGAAAAGTGTGTTTTCATTTATTTTTGATCAAATCGTATTGTTAAATTAACTTTTAGGTTTTGAGCGAAATTAATTTAATGGAAATGGGTTTATTTAAAGTTTGTATCAGTTCGTGAACTGCTGCTCACCGAATATGCTTGTTTCTTATATCGCCTTAATTTGAGGTTTCGTGAACGAATGAGAGCTAATCGGATGATCGATCGATTCAACGATTTTATTATACATTTTCAATCTGTGGCGAAATGAGTTCATTACCATTGAATCGGCAAAAATTAATGAACTCCAATTCATACTGGCGAGCCTCTTAAAATTGCGTTCTATTTAAAATTCATTATAGGTTTTTAATAACATCGTACTCAAGAAGTAGCCTTGCCATTTGTTGCTTGCTGTCGTTGCTTCTGCTGCTGCTGCTAAATCAGTTTGTTGGTTGTTGCTTCTGTTAGTATTGTTGGTAGCTCTTGGTTGGGCATGCGGCTATAATCAGTGCTTAACGATCAGTGGAGGAGCTGCTGTTAACATGCAACATCAAATAGTCTCAAGCCAATTAAATTGAATTTTGTTTTTGTTATTCAGTTAAGTTTTTTCTTCGCGTTTGATCAATTGATCGATAGAGCGATCGAATCGTATTATTCAGTCATTAGAATTCTTTTCATTGGTTTTATATAAAATGTCAGTTTATTTTAAAACTATACAAAAGACTTAAGGCATAAACTTGAACCCATAAAAAATTCCATAGAAAGAATGACCTAAGACACGAACCCCAAAGTATAAAAAGACCTTTTATAGAGGTGAATACTCAGAAGAAAACGTCGAATAATTTAGCGAGAGATTCGATTGATGACAAAAACGATTACCAAGTAAATATCAAGTAGATTGATATTTCTGATGAATATATATATATATATATATATATATATATATATATATATATATATATATATATATATATATATATATATATATATATATATATATATATATATATATATATATATATATATATATATATATATATATATATATATATATATATATATATATATATATATATATATATATATATATATATATATATATATATATATATATATATATATATATATATATATATATATATATATATATATATATATATATATATATATATATATATATATATATATATATATATATATATATATATATATATATATATATATATATATATATATATATATATATATATATATATATATATATATATATATATATATATATATATATATATATATATATATATATATATATATATATATATATATATATATATATATATATATATATATATATATATATATATATATATATATATATATATATATATATATATATATATATATATATATATAGTTATTGGAGAACCTACGAAATCTGGAAAGTTACTACATTTAATTCACAACAGACTTGTAAAATACCTTTAGGAAAAAGGTAGTGAGAAAGAAAGGAGATAAGCAATTACTTATTTTTAAAACATTTGTGCACATTATTTTCGCATACACTTAATTACATACACTTAACATAAAAGCAATTTAATACATTATAATTATCAGAAATTAGTTTAGTCATTTGTACTAATACTACATAATAAAAGAATTTAATTTGAAGTAAATTATAGTCAGCTGATCGCTTGATCAGTTTTTATTTATTTATGACATTAACTGCACCGACCTATAGCAATTTTTACTAATAAAATAATAACCAATTTGCCTTGCGCTTATAAGAAACTGACAGAGAGATCTTAACGACTCTATTCAAAAGTAAGAGTTAGCAATTATTGCTAGCGTTGTTAGTTTAGTTGCAACTTGCTGTTTTATTTTAGAGTGTTGCCGTACCAAGAGTTCTTTACAACGGAGTATATAATTTTTTCAAATCAATTTCGCTTTTGCATTTGAAAACGCTGTGCTTGGCATGATTAAGATATGAATATTTATCCGCACTATAATAAAAAACAACATAACTAACAACAAAAACAGCAACTTAATTTCAGTCAATCGACATCATTAGTCTTCTTTAAATTCAATTTTATAATTTTTATTGTAGACATACACTTAAACAGACGTCATTATCACCCAGTAGAACAGAACGTACAGACATGTGAACACTAATACCATAACATCTATCTACTATAGATATTTACTGATAGAAGGTAAAGAAATATCAATGATTTTCAAAGCTTCAGCAAAAAACTGAAGCACGATGGAAATCAATAATTTTACAGATTTGTGCTACTCCTCACATTTTTACTCATTTATGCACGCTTCAACATTTATTATTATTATTTATTTATTTTTTTTATGTTTTGCGTGTTTAAATTTTTAATGGTGGTTTTCTGATATCATCCCAAACAACTTTTAGCCCTGGGTTCAACAGGGGTTAATCCGAAGAGTTAACACATGATCGATAATAGTAAGGAAATGGCGGCAAAGGGGGACGCAGAGAGAGTAGTACATTGAGAAGCTGAAAGTTAATGAACTTGTTGGATGGGTAATTACATTTTGTTGTTGGTGCTTTTGAAGAATATGATATTGTATTAACGATTAATAAAATAAAAGTGAGATCTTTCCGTATCGGTAGAGCTGGCGAACAGCAAGCCGAAGGAAAACGTTGAAAGAAGTAATTGAATATGATTATAAAAAAATTAAAAATAAATCATTAAAACCAAGAATTGTTAGGAGACGGTATCTTTATAAAAGCAATTCAATTTTGACAGCATGGTTTGAAAAATCTAGACCTTTTACTACGAATTAATTTGATGAATATTTTTATTAAAGTTGAAAAAACAGGAAACACCTATTTCAAGAAAATTCAACTTATCATTGAAGTATTTATAATTCCAAAGATAAAATTCTACTTGAAAGTAGAATACTAATAAAGGCTGTGTCTTCTTATTTAAGAATGTAATTTTTTGTAACAAAGACAGTAATTTTCAACTGAACATAAAGAGAAGCTTTAAAAATTAATACGTTCTTAATTATTAGTCTTTTCCCACTGCTGAACAAATAGACACTCTTGTTATCGCTTATGCCCAATTACTAATGGTCATTATCACTTCGATATCATTGATTTATTTAATGCTCTTTTTGTACATTTTCATTTCCATTAAATTTGATCTAGGCGCTGAAAACAGTAAACGGCTATAACAATTAATATAAAATGTATGTTTTTATAGGACATCTTATATAGCGCATTTTTATAGGAATAAGTGCATTACAATAGCAAGAATAATTAATGAGTGCCTTTACGAAATGTTGGCAGAAAAGTATTCAAATATTGATCCAGGCGTTTTAATAACGTACAGTTCTCCGAATGAGTCAGACATTTGTTAAGAATTTTCAATATTTTTCTCTTGCGTTCTTTAGCCTGTCTGCATACTTTTCGTTGGCTGTTCGTGTTGTTTGTGGAAGGTTACGTGTCGTTTCCTTTACTTACCATTTCTTTTGAGCAGGCCATAAAAGCTAATTAAAAACCTTCAGAAGTATTAATTAATATCATTAGCTTCGAATGAAAGCAATTAAAGAGCGTTAATTATTTCTTGAAGCGGGTATGAAATGTTTCGCCTCCATTAAATCTATTCCACCCAAAGCACACACGCCTCGCTTCGTCTCGTCTTCAAGGACACAGTGTTAACTAGATAAAGCATTAATGATCAGCCCCATTTAATTAAAAGGACAAATTATTTACATAGATTTCTGCTTTTGCTTAATTAGTGAAAGACACACTTTTTGAAAATGTGAACGAAATCGTCTGACAACAACAAATTTAGAATTTTGATCTTCATTTGGAAAAGACGAGCTTGCCAAATAAACAAAATCTGCTTAGGGAATTTATTCGAAATGTTTTAATAATTTAATAATAATTCGTCTGATTTTTTCTATAGGATTTCCTTTTCTATAACAATATTAAATATACTTTTATGAAATATCTTTTTCTACAACAATATAGAATAATGAATTATATTCTCATATAATTGGCATAGCCTAGGTAAAATTTAAATCCTTGGGATTTAAGTAAAAATCCTTGGGAAATTATTAATTATAGTATTATTACATGTATTAAATGTATATTTAATTATAGCCTCTTTTAATTAAACTTTGCGAAAACATTAAAAAGTTTTCCAATTGCTTGAGAAACTTTTGCGCCATTAAAACGGTCATGATTGCAAAAATCGTACCACGAAACAGCATTCTTCATTAGATTTAAACAAAGTAAATTAAAACAAAATAAACGGGAAATAACGAAATCAAAAACATCTGTCATACAAAACAAACGAATACTAATTAACGCATTCACAACAAAATGTTCAAAAAAGTATTTCAAACCGAATTTCAACCATAAACAACTGTCGTTGGCAACAATGATCATCACCACTATGTTATTCCACATAGGAGCATCATCACGATGTCTAACCCTTTTAATTTGAAGTTGTTTTCAATATCAATGATAGCATAAATTTTTCTGCTGCAGCAACAAACAAATAATAAAATTGCAACAAACTTTTAATCAAATGAAATTGTGAGACTTAATGAATCGCATATAAGGAAATAAAGGAAGAGCAAATGAAAGACACATAACAAATGTTGATACAACCAGCCCAATCTGAAGCTCGGCTCTTGCCTTCTGCTACCACTTTCTTACCTCTAATCCCAACGCGGATTATGGGTCGACCCTAACGAATCAAAACAAGTATCCTTTTTCCCCCTCCTCTCTTTCTCCTTTTCTCCTTTTGCAATAATTTTACTACCCTCATCCTTACTCTCAGCCTTACCCTTCTTTGCTTGCAATGCCATTGCTGTTTCTGTTGCCGTTGCATTGGCTCTCTTTGTGTGTGTTGGTTTGTATGCAAGTGTGTGCGTTTGTGAGCGTAATGTGTGTGCGTGTGGCGTGCCCGTGTAACTATCGCCAATTCGTCTGAATTTAATTAAAAATCAACAGCTGCACACAATCGTTCCCGTCGGCTGAGCAGCCATTATTACCCTCATTATATTTGTTGTTGCTGTTTAGTATTGTTGTTGTAGATTGAAGTGTGCTTATGGGCCTGCGTCGTTAATGCTCTTGAATACAAAAACAAAACAAAGAAAAAACCAAAAAAAAACACGACGGCAACAACCATGTAAACGATGAAAAGAGTAAGAAATATAAAAATGAAACTTGTTTGAAAATGCTCTCGTGTTTCCTTTCCTCAAGTTTTGGTTGGAGAAATTAAATTGTTTCTCTTGCCGGCAGTGTCGGCGTTAGTGGTTGTTTGTGGCACAAATGTGAGGCAGCACCACAAGCAGCACACCAACAAACATGCATTTCGAAAATTGGGGCATAGAATAAATTGCACGAAGGAGTTGCTAAAGCAATTCTGACTGCTCGAATCTTGCTCGAATTTCGAAATAGAATTAATGAACTTCAATGGCCGACGGTGATACAACGAGTAACTGAAAGAGAACCGTCCAAGTACTTGACAATTTTCAAAGAGCACAAATTAATTAGTTGCAAGGATTTGAATAGTCTTAATTCAGTTTAAAGGTACGCTCCACGAGTTTCTTTCGAATTAAATTTATTATAAAAAGAACTATCGGAATTTCTGATCGCCAGAGAACAGTTTTTTTAAATTCAGTTAAAACACTCTCTTGAATCTATATAGAAATCCAGCGAGAACTGAAATTGAAATATTTGGGCATAGTTAAGAATTACTATCACAATTTTTCGTTCTCCAAAAAGTCTAAACTACTAAAAAACTGACATCATGATTACCAGTGAAAATATTTACTATTTGCTGCTTCTGTATATACGCAACGATCCAACAGTTGAATTACCGAAGATAAAATGTGATTGTCAAGTTATTACTGCCCATGCCGTCAATGTTTTTAATGAATACAATATGAATAAGAATATAATGAATGAGCTCCTGAATGAAGGTCTCCTTATCATCTGAAGCTCTAAAAATGCTTCAACAGAACTCTGCTAAAGTTGTATTTTGTCCTTATTTAATCACACATTCTTAATTTGAATTGATTGAATTTAATACCTTCAAATGATTTTAAATAATTAAATAAGGTTAATAATTGTTATAAAATTGAAATATCTAAGCAATGTTTTCGAATTAAAAACAACTGATATAATTATTGAATAAAAATGTTTTAAGCTATTGAAAAACATTTATACATAGTTTTGAGAAATATGTTTTAAATCTAAAAAATTAATAATATCGTTCAAAAAATAATTGATATAGGAAATAAAGAGTTGTTTGCAGTAATTTTCCCATAAAAAAAAGGAAAGTAAAGTAAAGTAAAGTAAAGTAAAGTAAAAGTAAAGTAAAGTAAAGTAAAGTAAAGTAAAGTAAAGTAAAGTAAAGTAAAGTAAAGTAAAGTAAAGTAAAGTAAAGTAAAGTAAAGTAAAGTAAAGTAAAGTAAAGTAAAGTAAAGTAAAGTAAAGTAAAGTAAAGTAAAGTAAAGTAAAGTAAAGTAAAGTAAAGTAAAGTAAAGTAAAGTAAAGTAAAGTAAAGTAAAGTAAAGTAAAGTAAAGTAAAGTAAAGTAAAGTAAAGTAAAGTAAAGTAAAGTAAAGTAAAGTAAAGTAAAGTAAAGTAAAGTAAAGTAAAGTAAAGTAAAGTAAAGTAAAGTAAAGTAAAGTAAAGTAAAGTAAAGTAAAGTAAAGTAAAGTAAAGTAAAGTAAAGTAAAGTAAAGTAAAGTAAAGTAAAGTAAAGTAAAGTAAAGTAAAGTAAAGTAAAGTAAAGTAAAGTAAAGTAAAGTAAAGTAAAGTAAAGTAAAGTAAAGTAAAGTAAAGTAAAGTAAAGTAAAGTAAAGTAAAGTAAAGTAAAGTAAAGTAAAGTAAAGTAAAGTAAAGTAAAGTAAAGTAAAGTAAAGTAAAGTAAAGTAAAGTAAAGTAAAGTAAAGTAAAGTAAAGTAAAGTAAAGTAAAGTAAAGTAAAGTAAAGTAAAGTAAAGTAAAGTAAAGTAAAGTAAAGTAAAGTAAAGTAAAGTAAAGTAAAGTAAAGTAAAGTAAAGTAAAGTAAAGTAAAGTAAAGTAAAGTAAAGTAAAGTAAAGTAAAGTAAAGTAAAGTAAAGTAAAGTAAAGTGAAGTAAAGTAAAGTAAAGTAAAGTAAAGTAAAGTAAAGTAAAGTAAAGTAAAGTAAAGTAAAGTAAAGTAAAGTAAAGTAAAGTAAAGTAAAGTAAAGTAAAAGTAAAGTAAAGTAAAGTAAAGTAAGGTAAAGTAAAGTAAAGTAAAGTAAAAGTAAAAGTAAAGTAAAGTATAGTAAAGTAAAAGTAAAGTAAAATAAAAGTAAAGTGAAGTGAAGTAAAGTAAAGTAAAGTTAAAAGATTCCTCTACAATCTCCTGAAGTTGAAAAACATATGTTGAATAATATATTCGCCATTAGAAGGAGTATTAATGTGAAGCGCTTAAGTTAACTAATACTTTAAATACTTTAAATTGATCTCAAATTTGGAATATTTTTTATTTTCAAATTGACTTTTGGGCGTAAAATATTTTGTGTTGCAAATAAATTTAGCAAAATGTGCTTTGAAAATATTAATTTCTGCTGTTTTGGCAGAAATCAGCATTTGTTTATAAAAATGTGTCATTTTGTTCTAATGAATTTAAAATATTATCCCAAAAAATTACAAGAGGGAAAATAGTCAAAATTCGCAAACCACTCGATAAACCGAAATTATTGTTTTCAGAGCAATCTCTTCAACGTCTGATGAAAAAGGCATATAAGCTCAAACTAAATTTATCCCAAACATCTTGTCTTTCTCTTTTCATTATCAAAAACCAGTCTGCGCAAATTCGTTCGTGTAATCAAAACATTTAAAATTAATGCTTCTGTTCGACCAGTTAAAAAAACTCTGAGTAAATTAAAAATTAAATTGATATTTAAATAAAGTTGTTCATAAATACAAAAAAGAGAAACCGAAAACAAACAAAAAAATTGTTCTCTCTGTTTACATCACCGAATACGTATGTCCGTCATGCTTGAACAGCCTGATTGATTCATAAGCCGGAACTTGCAGCGACAATTCATCACGGTCAGAGAAACATGAATAGCAATAATAAAATTCAGCAACTGCTGCAACTAATAAAGAGAAAGACAATGATTGTAAGAGGGGTAAACGCATGAAAAGCAGCATCGCAACGTTGTGAATGCTGACGATAATGATGTTAACACTGACGAGTGTGATGACGATGTGGAAGAAACGCCAACCAAAAATCGCGCAATGGAAACATACGCGAATATTAAGATGCCTGCAAAAATCTGAGAACAAAAAAAAACATCATCATCATCACCAACAAATTACAACAACCACATACTTAGAACGACGGCAACATTTTGTAATTAAAAGCAACAAAATTAAATCAAAAGCACTACGAGAGCGAAGCATTCTTATTTACTCTGCTAATTGCAAAAAAGGATATTAAGAAATATAAAAAATAATGTAAATAAATTAATTATTAGAAAACAAAAGTAAGATAAGGAGCACTTACTGATTCAACGGTTAACGCGAGAAAGAGAGAGAAGCAGTTTGTCAATGATTGGCTTCTTTCGTTTGTTCTAATTGAGTCGTGCTGTCAAAAATAGAACTAGTTGTTCTCTTTGCACTCGCGCGCTAAAGGGCAGCCATTTTTTTGAGCAGACGACAACTTTATGCCAAATCCAAACCTGTAGCTCCTCCCCTAAAGAAGTATGTAACACTGACTCATACTAACTCAGAGTAATCGCACGCGCATGAGTCATGGCTTAACCCATGCCACTATGCTTTGCTCTGTGCCAGAAAGAGACGGTCATAGTGTGCAGCTGTCAACCCTGAGATTGTGTGCATAATAGAGTTATATCATTTCTAACGATTGACGATGCATGAGCGGAAGCGAACCGGTTTAACACTTTTCCCTTTAACGACGTAGAAGAAGTTGAAAACGACGTTACTCTCAACAGCTCTACTTATTGGCCAACCCCAGCCTGTCAGAATACAGGTGACGTTCGTGAGTGTCACTTCATATTCGCTCGCTCGTCAATTTAGTCTGGCTTTGGTTTAGTTTAGACGGTTACCGCCGCAGGCGCTGGGAAACAAGTCATCGCTATTGCCGTTGGCATCGTCGATAGATGTGGAAAATATTATCACAGCCCACTCACTTGGATTCGTGTGTGTTTGTTTGTGTTGCAAGGGAGTAGTAAGTCTTGTGCTCACTCACTCTTCAAGCAACGCATAGCTAGCCATAGTCAGTGCCTGCTCGTATTGCTCGCATCGAATTCGGGCATGAGTGAATGTGTGTTCCCAGACTTGTCTCTCCCTTCCACACTAAGCGTGCTCCTTTGACATCGCTAACAGTTCAATCGTGCTTGTTTGAGGTTGCGACGTCAACGGGCTCTTCATGTCGGCGATAAGCCGTTTTGATTATTTAATTTAGGCGTTGCGCTCGTAGTGAACGGACGTGTGCAGAAAGGGACTCTGTGCTTCTGTATCTGGGAACGTACAAGATCGTCGTAACGTAATCTCATTGAAACACTAACGGAAATCGTATATCGCGCGTATTGTACAAAAACCTAAGTAAAGTTCCCGTTGAATTTATTACGCCAAGTGCGTCCGTCGTGACAATGTGTGTTTGTTTAGATTAGTATCCGGTGACAGTGACAACTTAATTCAAACAGAAAATAATAAAAGCGCAGAACTAAACTAATTGAGTTACAATCATTTTTCAATTCGATCATTTGAAAACGGGCTTCCGCCACCCGTTACGCGCTACGTAATCGCTTTCCCAATGGCCCTTGAGGATCGTTGCAGCCCACAGTCAGCTCCAAGTCCACCGGGTCTTCCTCGCTCGCCTGTAGATTATCAAACCAACCCCGCCGCCACTGCTGTTTTAGACATGAGTCTACACCATCATCACATAAGCAGCTCGGGTCCCACCACTACCATGCTGCAACATCCTGCCGCTGCAGCAGCTGCCGCGGCTACCCTTTACCAGCACCAGCAACTTCAGCATTTACATCATTTGCAACAACTACAACAACTGCATCAGCAGCAACTCGTTGCATCCACAGGCGCTTTCCAACATCCAGGCTACGACGTGGCAACTGCAGCTGCCGCCGCAGCAGTGCATGAAAGGCTAGCTGCCTCTCCGGGCACTCGTTCCACCTCGTCGTCAACACCGGCTTCAACGGTAACCATCAAGGAGGAGGAGAATGACTCCATAATGGACGATTCTGTTTATAATGGCGCGGGCACGGAACATGATCAGTCAGGTGCCGTCACTGGGACTGCTACCGAGGATGAAGAGGACGACATCGATGTCGACGATGTGGAAGAGGAGGGGGCGCCATTGCCACCACCAGCACATCGACAGTCAGCTAAACCCGCCCTCACCTTTTCGATCTCGAACATACTGAGCGATCGTTTTGGTGGTTCCGATCCGGGCAACCACCAAAAGTCTGCTATGCAACACCGCTCGACAAATCCACATGCGCCAACGCAGTCATTGGGTATTTTTAGACCATTCGAGGCAACTCGCAGTACTCCAACGCCAATACCGACTGTAGCGACTTCTCCGCCCACCTCCTCCGCCTTCACTCGCGTCGATTTACTTGAATTCAGCCGCCAACAACAAGCTGCTGCTGCCGCGGCGACAGCGGCCATGATGATAGAGCGTGCTAATTTTCTGAATTGTTTTAATCCTGCAGCGTATCCTCGGATCCACGAGGAGATTGTTAACAGCCGTTTGCGTCGTAACGGAGTACTGCAAGCAGCGCTGCCGGCGAAACATGCGTCTGATACGATTGAGAAGTCCGCTTTAGGATCACTTTGCAAGGCGGTGTCTCAAATCGGTCAGAGTGCGCCGCCACTAGCCAGTTCCGTAATGTCCACAACGTCACCCTCTGCCGCATCCTGCATGTCCAGCCCGCCACCGCAATCAACGTCGCTATCATGTGCTTCCCTTTCATCCGCAGCGAGTTCGTTAAACTCCTCGCCCGGCAGTCGGATGCTCAGCAAGAGTAATAGCCCGCAACCGATTCCTCCGCCATCGGCGATAAGTCGAGATTCGGGAATGGAATCATCGGATGATACACGCTCTGAAAATGGTTCAACAGCGGAAAGCACCGGCAGCAACAACAACAACAACAACAGCAAGAGCGAAATGTGGCCCGCGTGGGTTTACTGTACGCGTTACAGCGATCGTCCAAGTTCAGGTTAGTAAAAAGGAAGGAAGACAAAGTCCAAAAGATAAATTCAGAGGGTTGGGGGGTGGTCAACCAGACGAGAGAATAATCGATTATTTAGTATCTAGTTTCGCGACGAAAACCACAAATTTTTTGTGTCTTTAGTGTTTGAGACAAAACTGACTGGTTTTTTGGTACGATTTTTGATTTTCCTTGGAAGTTATTTCTATCACGTTCAGGCACCTTTTCAGAACCTCCCCTACATTGCCAGGACTAACCCTTTTTTCCGTTTTCTCCTCATCATTTCTTCTTTATGATATTTTAAATGAAATCGTAGGAAATTACTAGAAGGCTACCTTTCAAGCAATAACGGAGAAGCCAACATAAATCCTTCAAGACCTCCAACAGTGCCTCATTCGGTTCACTTCTGTCGGTTTCCGTCAAAAAAAAATTGTCTCGAAATTTTATTTACTCAGACGGATCAAATTTTCAATTCAACTCATAACGTCATTGTGAGAGTATCCTTGCGTAAAATGATATTAGACTTTGACAACATTCGAAGGATATTCATTCGAAGGCCATTCAAGCAATTGTCCTACGATCTTGGTGACCATAAAAAACTATTTAAAGACGTAAAACTGTTTCAGAAATCGGTTCGTTTATTGTCGTCCTGAACAATGTTTTGGGCGGTCAACAATGTTTTGCCGGAATTATTTCTTTGATGTCGACGCAAAGCGAGATAAAAACAACAACAATAGCGTAATAACATACATCGTTCATATTTAATCAATACAAAAGACAAAATTAGTACAAAAAAGGTCACGCAGATTGTAATTTATTGCAATGCGGAAGGTGATGTTCTGTAATTTCACTGAAGAGAGTTAGATAACAGCGTAGGGCTTACCGTCTAACCCGTCTCTGTTGCGTCTCTGCAATGTAATGTTCAGTCTGTTTCGTAAGAATGATAAATGCTTTAAGTAAGATTTAAATTGGAGAGAAGTGCGATGGAAGAGGAGTGCTACTTGCTCTCTCCGAAGGTTTATTTCGAGTTTATTATCTTCCTCCCCCCTCACCCTCTCTTCCTTGTTCGTATAGCGATAATTGATGGTTTAAGTACATTTTTTATGACTTTTAAAGCATTTTAACCGACTGTTGAAAGAAATATCGACTCATAATAAAAAAAATTTCTTCTTTTAATTTTTTTGTACTCGTAGTTGTTTAAAATTGTATGAAAGAGCTTTATAGGCTACTATATATTCAAATTAAATGATTTTAATGAATAATTCAAATACTCTCCAATTTTTTTAGATTTTTTTGGTTTGCTTTTATATTGCTTGTTCTTTATTATATATTCACATTTTCTATATTTTAAATTCGATATTTTATATGATTTATATTTTAATAATTATTTTATATTTTTTTAATATTTCGAAAAATGTGCTTTACTCGATCTTTGACTCTCTATTAATTACGCCATCTGGAGCAGATTTTAATCGCGCATACAACACACAGACCGTTAGACCAAATTAAATCTCGATTATGAACACAAATATTTGAAAAATTATCTATTATGCAATAAAAGGAAATTAAAAAATGATAATCAATTTTTTTCGTAAATGTTAAAATCGTCACGTTCATATTGCGTTACAATGAATTCTAAGAAAAATTTACAAAAAATATAAACTAAAAAATTTAGAGAAAAAGGTGAAAAAATCGTTACAAATCCTATACAATTTTTTGCAATTTTTGCAGTTATTTTTAGAAAACTATTATTAATCATTTGTAAATGAATTTTCACAATTTGAATAATTTTGCCTTTCTCTTTTCTAAGACTTGTTTACTAGATTATCGTTCGGAAAAATGCTAACGACATCATTAATAAATAATTAAAAAATATAGAAAAATATTGCAAACATGAAAATTCTGTCATTTTGACAAATGTCAAAAGGAAACAGTTTCAATAACTTTGAAAAAGGGGAAATATTAAAACGTTCACATTCAGTCTACCCTTCCTCTCTTCCTTCTCTTCTTCAACACCTTTGCGCGAAACTGCGCCAAAACGACGACAGTTCTCGCCATATTAATTAACATACAATGACGATACGACGAAGCCGACAAATGCGAATTCACGAACTCATGAATGCGAAATAAACTTGACAATTTTTCTAGCTGTCAATGTGACAGCTGTCATCATGAGCGTATGTGCAAAAATAGCTTTTGTTTTCTTCTTTGGCAAATCGAATCGTTCATATTATTCATATTGTTTGATAATCAATGGAGGGTTGGGTAAGGGGAGGAAGAGTAGTGTGTTAAACGCACCGAAAGAATGTCAATGTCAGAGGAATGTTGTCGTCGCCGTCGTAGTTGTTCTATAGCGTTTTTCTTGTGATCGTGCATGATTAATTTACATATTTCTTCATTGCCTTTTATTCCTTTCCTTCTCTGCTTTTTCTTCAATACAGGACCGCGTTATCGTCGTCCCAAACAGCCCAAGGACAAGAATGCAGATGAGAAACGTCCTCGCACAGCTTTCTCCAGCGATCAACTGGCCCGTCTTAAGGTAAGAATTCTAAAATTAAATTGCTTTTATTGATTGAACGACAAATCGACAAACCGACGAACCGACGTCAGTTTCATTTTGCGTTTTAGGTAACTTACTTCGAGAGATTGACTCCGAGACGGTAGTGCCTCCCTCTAGCGATTAACTAATTTATTGTTTCCTTTGAAGATTTGTGCAATGTTTTCAAAATATTGACACTCACTGGCGTTTTAATGTCGGTGCGTTGGTCATGCTTAATATGGTTAAATGCTCTCTTCTTCCATATTGCCTTTTTTTTTGGTGAATATAAAAAAACATTGTGCAGCTAATCTTCTTATTTTGAAAAGTTTGTTGGGCCGATCGACCGCTCACTGCGTTTCTGTCAATCAACAGTTTTTACGTTTAGAGATTTCAGTTGTCTGCAGCTGACTGAACCCTCTTCCTCTTCCTCTTTCTCGCTTCCTGACTTTGATTTCTCCTTTCTCTTAAATTTGCGTCTCTGTCAGTTTTGTTTACGCAAACAAAATGTTCACTTTTCTTTTCTAAAACCGCATATAATTGATTTCGTTTGCTTTAATCCGATAATTTGACTAATTCCTTGCTGCTTTTCTTCTATTTCTTCTATCTTTTTTATAATTTTCAGCGTGAATTCAATGAGAATCGTTACCTTACGGAACGTCGTCGCCAGCAGCTGAGCTCCGAGCTAGGTCTGAATGAGGCTCAAATCAAAATTTGGTTCCAAAACAAACGTGCTAAAATAAAGAAATCGACTGGATCCAAAAATCCGCTTGCTCTGCAATTAATGGCTCAAGGCCTTTACAATCACACTACGGTACCACTGACTAAAGAAGAAGAAGAGCTCGAGATGCGTATGAATGGACAGATTCCATGAATCCCGGGAGAGGCTGAAGCGATAATGTCGAGAGATCGGGCTACTCCTGAATGAAGTTTTGTGCAATATTAATGAGAAGAATTAGAGAATTAGCAGACAGGGGACGACGAAGAGGAAATGAAGAAGAAGAAGAAGCACCTGAACCGAATGTAAACTATTTAAAAAGTACTAACTATTGCTAAGCTTTTGTTTAAGAAAATAAAATCTTCGAAACGTTAAAACGGAAATTGTGGGCGCGATATACTCTCAAATTGCGCTCTCAGTTCTCAAAGCGAGCCATAATAAAGCACAAAAATTGTAAAATTATACCCATAATTAATTGGCGATCGGTGTTGCAGCGACATAATGGAAAATAATGCTGATACAATAAAGGAAGAAAGGAATGCTAAAAGGGTTACACCTCTTTTGATATCTCCTGCAATTTCTAATTCACTGCAAATTCGCAAAATACAAAAACACTTTTGTTATTTAAAGTCATTTATTCTGATTCTTTGTGTGTATTTGCAAAAATTCATCGCATAATTTTGGCTCTTGCTTTCCTCTTTTTCATTTTCGTTTTATTCTTTTGTACATAAAAATTTCTTATTACGCTAAATATCGAAGTATTAAACATTGATTAATTAATTAGTTCAAAATAATTATAATAAGATTCTGTTTCGAGGCACTAAGCATCGCGTGTTTATGAAGTTCACAAATATCTACGATAATGTAAATATAAAAAAGATTCATAATATTTTAGTGCTCTAGTATCGAAATGTATCTACAAATATTTACTATTGTATAGCTTTTTTGGTCTTTTTATTAAGTAAATTAATTATATATACTATATTTATTTTATTTAAAGAATGATTTTTCTTAAAAAAAGTTTGTAAATTTTTTCATTATTTATTAAATCTTACCGAACGATTAAAACTCAGAATTTTGAATACCAATGAAACATATTCGGAATTTCAGAACTTCATTACATTGTAGTTTGTTCTACGACTAAAGAAAGTAGTTCACACACACATCGAGTTTTCCAATACGTGCATAACAAGTTTGCCTACGACGCAAACACGCCCTTGATCGCTTTTCATGCTCTATCAGAGTCCAAGCGTTGGTAACGATTTCTCCTTTTTATCGTGCAGGATTTCGTTAAAGGTGATTGCTTAGAAATTGTTTAAAATTGGTGCATAATTTCAGTCGTGATGTTCGCAGTTTCCCTTCACATATCGGTCTTAATTATCATTATGTCAATAATGATTTATCATAATGTCAATATATGCAATTAATTTATTTGCTAGAGTAAAATATTTCACTATTTTGAGGCTTAATCCAGTGGGTGATTTCCAAAAATGTTATCACTTTAAGAGGTTGATCATCGTACAGTGATCAAAATTATTTGATTGCACAACAAATTTACGCTTATGAAATGATTTCGACGATTTGGCTTGAAGATATTGACAATGACTACAAATCGAAGATTGGGTATATGTTATGTCCTTATTGGAAAACCCTTTATAAAAAACGAATATATTGTATTTGTATTAAATGTAAGTTTCGAGAAAATTATAAAAGGTATATATTATCTTAATTATAACAATTGAAGAAGAAATTGGTTAAAATTGTTATGAATTCAATAAAATCTCTAAATCGTATTAACGATTTTCAATGCTTTTTTTTGGGTGGCGCAATATTTTCATTGTTATTTTTTTTCTACAACATATTCTGAAGGTTGTCTGCTCGCTGAAATATTAGTTGGCGGCGGGCAGGAAATCGCATGGAAAGATGTTAGAAGGAAACGAAAAAAGGCAAAACAGCGAAAGACGAAACATAGGAACGGGTGGCTTATACGGATGTGGAATTGGTTTAGGGCCAAGTTCGAAATAATCGAAAAAAGATCACGATTGTGTTAAAACGAGATGAATACTGTTAATTTTTTTTCAATTCTTCAAACTCGAACATATTTGATTAATTTGAAAACATTCCATTTTTGGATATTTGGTACAACATATTGAGCAATAAAGCTCAAAATTATACCAACGTTTTCAAATGCTTGATGGAAAAAACAATTAAACCAGGACCGTGTCGCCATTTCGGGGCAAAATTTTCTGTAGGATTTCCTGAATTTCTTTTTCAGTTTTATAATGATCGATAACTATGTTGAACACGATTATTATTAAAGTTAATTTAAATTCTTAAGCCATTCATATTTATGTTCTTAAGTCAGTTCATACGTTTTTTGTAGTGCGCCGCAATTCTTCTCAATTAAAATCGAATTTCTTATCCTTTTTCTTGAAATTGTTATCCAAAAAATTATTCATCGAAATTAAATTTCGTTAACGGCTTTGGACGGATTTTCCCCGCCTTCTCGTTATCGTTAGTGAGTGTGAGTGCGTGTGAATTAAAAACAAAACAAATATATAAAAGCAAAACAAATTAAAAACAAATTCTACTCACAATTAATCAAATCAATATCTAAACGTATGGTACAATAAATTCGTTCGGTTGGTGTTAAGAAATTAAATTGATATCATTTATAAACGATGATGTCCGTGGCGAATGATTAAGGGAATGAATGGTTTTTTTCGGTAATATTTTTTCTGTGGAACCAGAAAATTCTTCTTCTAACCCGCGACTCTAATTTAATGCGTTGCGTCTTAATGTGGGTGGGTTGGCTTTATTCCGTCATCCAATCAAATTTAGAGTACTTTCTGATTGTGATGAAAACGCATTGTTATTAAATTAATATTGATATTGTTTTAAAATTAAGATTTTTAATTAGTTTAACGACTAAGTGGTGCATAAAAATATGCTTTTTAAGGTCCAATATTTGCTTTTAATTCGTTTCATAAGATATTTAATATGGATGGGAAGAGTTTTAGAAAAACAAATGACAATGAGTTAAAAAATTATTTAAAAAAAAAAATTTAGTTTTCATTTAAAAATTTCAAATATTTAGTAAATCGACTATAGAAAATTAGTAAGGACACAATCTAATATTAGTTTAACCCGAGTTGTTTAATGCTCTAAATGATCAGGAAACTCAAGTTCTAAATTTTATTCATTCTTCTAAGCGTAATTTGTTACAATTCGTTCACTTTTCGGTTGATTTGTCTAATTTTAGGTAAAAGCTTTTAAGGCTACTCGGCAGTTCGCCTTGTCTTCTTATAGGCAGAGGGACACCGAGTAATGAATATTCGAGGCACAAGTTATACGCCATGGCAAGCGCAAGCTGTCTGGTGGGAAAATCATTAGGAAAATTATTATAATAAAATTGCTCACAACAGTTCAGAGTTCAGATATTCTGTTCTAGTAATTACCAATCGCTCATTCGTAAACCTTGCCGCGAGCTTTAGATGTGCCGGCTTCGATCCTGCCCTTTTGATTTTACAAGATCATGGAAAACTTTCAAGACTGTGTTCGTATTAAAACACAAAATTGTCATGTGATTAGTGAAATCGAAAATTAGAATTTCTGAAACAAGTCAAAACAAATTTTGTCTTAGTGAAAATTTAATTGGAAAATAATTATTTATTTATTAATGCAAAATAAATAGTATTTCTACAATAATTGAATTAAGGTTTAAAAAATTCTTTGGTTTGTAGTTTTCCTTCTACGTTTTAATTTTGTGGATTTCTTGAATATCTTTGGTTTGGTTTGGAAGACCATTTGCTTCTTCTATGATTTTTCTTAAATTTACTGAAACAATTTTAATTGCGCCAATTAATTGCATAATTTTGAGACTGATCTGGAAAAACAGGTACACACACATGGATACACACACATACATACTCACACCCGAATACACACTCGCAAACTCAAAACCCACACACACATACAATAAACGTGATATCGTGCTTCTACGGAAGAACAATTTTATTACAATTTTCTTTTGCTCGAACAAAACAAAATTCAAATAATTTGAAATTAAGTGCATGCAGGAAAATATGGCAGATGTTCTAAAGAAGACGAGGAAGAAGAAGAAGCCGAGTAAAAACGGCATTCCGTTACCCCTTCCTTCCAACCACAAAATCGGCGAACTTGTCAAGACAGAGACCGACAAGACCGCTCTTTAGTTTGCTCCGTCACATCAAGTCGCGGCGTCGGAAAAACACTTTCAAATTAATAAATGGATTGAAGCCAAAAGAAGCAATTAGCAAATTATTTGTGGAGGCGAACTAAAAGTGAACGACGATGATGAGCGTTGAAGACGATGGCATTGATGCTGATTTTGGGACTGTAGTGTTTGACTTGGTGGGCCGATGGGTCGGTGTGTCGACAGATAGTCAAAGCGATAATTAGGATCATTCGAAGCATCAAAGAGAACAACTTGCCCTTAAGAAAATTGTAAGATGTATTTCGAAAAGGATGATCGATGCTGAGAAGCCTCGATGCTCATCAACTTAAAAGCAAGGAAATCAATTCATTTGAGTGGAATAAATTTCAATATTTATGCAGTAAAGGCTGCTAAATGTGCATAATCTCACAATTATGATTTCTCGCTTGAGAGGAATTAAAGTTTCTTGCTTAAGAATTACCATCGTAAAAGGGTACCGCTGGTCCTGTTGATTTAGCTGAAATCAACATTTGACACCACTAATTAGAAGTAATAATTCTCGGCTGACACAATTAATTTACGCTTAAATTCCGGACAGTGTAAATCATCCATGATCAAGCGTGAAGCGACAATCTCAGAATCGTCAGATCGGCTGGCCGTTGTCTTTTCTTTTGTCACTCCTTTAAAAGTTTTTCATAAAATCTGTTGCACGAAATAATAAGAAAATTCCTTAAGTAGCAACCAATGAAGGAAGAGCAACTCTTTCACAGGAAGGGGGAGGGGTGGGGTGAGAGCAGGAGAACGAAAATGATGCTGGGGAAGATTTTCTTTGAGGAAAGCATAAAATGCGGCAAGTGTTTGTGATTTATGGATGCGGCATTTAGCTGCCGTGTAATAATAAATCTACTTAAGTGAAGCGCTGACGAAGATGATCGTGAGGCGCATAAATAATGAACGGTGGCGATGATAGTGGTGGTGGCGGTGGTGATGGCAGCGCCATTCTTTGTATTCAAACACGTGTTACCACCAGCGAGTGAGGCGAAGATTATTGCTTTCACTGGTTTCTCACTGACAGATGCAGATGCTTTCAAATTCTTTCATTTTCAGTGAGTCGCTAGAAAACTTGCTGTAGTGACACACACACACTCAACACAACCCCTCCCTTCTCCTCCTCGCGAATGTACTTTCAGGCAGCGTACTTGAAGGGAGAAGATATATTGAATTGGTCTGAACAAATTGTTTTTAAAGAAGCAAAGCTATTTGCTTTTGCCGCGTTGATGCGGTGACGAATTCAAAAAGATCACCCACAAATTACGATCGAGCTGTTTGCGCGATTAAGGCAAAACCATTAACGTTTGCAACTTCCGTTTGAGGAAATCTTATTACGTTTTTCCCGGAAATTAAAAAACAGCAAATATCCGAATTTTTCCAAAATGTAAGAAGCCGGACGTTCATTCATTACTTCCGTAATTAATAATTATTGTGTATGAAAAAGTAAGTCGTCTGGGCAGAGGAAGAGTCTTTCACATGAATTGTGTCGTTCATTTGAAATGCGGTGAACATTTTTGCCAGTCAACACGTTTCATACGAATTCCCGCATTTTATTGCTCTTCAAACCATCATCAAATCATATCGGGTCAAAATATTGACCAACACATTGATGATACACGAATTTAGACAGCATTGCCGATATCCTTTTAAAACTCACTCGAAAGATATGTATAAGAAAAATGCATTAAAGTGGCAAGCGATTTTTCTCATTGTTTGCTTAACTGAAGTGATTCAACGAACGGATGGACCGATGGTTGTTTTTCATCAGATTGATCTTCATCAGGTTGGTCTTCATCTTCAGTTCAGTCGATCTTCTGGAAGGGTTATAAAAACATATTCTATTTGTTCAACGCTTTGTAACAGAAATCCTTCCCAGTTACTGCCAACTCAATCAAACGAAGAACTGCGTCGTTGTACGAACAAGAAAAATAACCTAAACAAACAAAACGAAGATGATTCGAAAAGATCATTCCTTATGATGCAACTGAAGCTATGTTGGTAAACTAGTATTAGTAGTAGTTGTAGTAGTAGTGGTAGTAGTGGTATTAGTAGTGGTAGTAGACAGGCAAAAGTGAAGGAAAGCAAGAATAAGAAGAAGAAGAAGAAGTATGAAAGAAGAAGAAGAGAAGAAAAAAACGTCGATGCATGGGAAAGTGCTTGCGTTCACTTCATTTTTCGATCATTGCATCAATGAAGTTTTAGGTGCGTCTGAATGATTAGTGAATGATTTCTAAACCCGTAGCTCATTCGAACGTCCATCTAAGGGATCGAACTCGTCCTTTGATTGGGCGAAAACTTTTGATAATTATTTGAAACTAATTTTGAATTGATTTTACCTTTACTTTGTCTGGAATGTATTCGCAAATGTTTGAAAATTATTTTAAAAATAATTTCCGATTCAATCATAATTAATTTCTAACTCATTTTAAACTGATTTTGAACTAATTACAAACTCATTTACAATTCATTTACGAATCACTTACAAGTCATTTACAAAACATGCTTTTCAAACCTATAAAGCTAGTCATTGATTTGCAACGCATTTACAAATCATTTAGAACTCTCTTACAGCCTTTTTATAACTGATTTATTTCAACTCGTTTACAACTTGTTTACAAATTAATCACATCTCTTTTACAACTAATCTATAGCTCATTTACAACGCACAACTCATTTCAAACAAACCACTTGTTTCTCATTTGAAACTTATTTACATATACATAATTTATTCTTTACTATTCCTAATTTTTAATACGTTACGTAACACAAAGAGTTTGTTTCGTGAGAGGCTTGGAATATTTACTGTTGATCAATATTTTCCTCGAATTATTGTTTGACTTAAGTTTCAAGTGCCAACAACAGATCGAGGCGCCTTTATTTACGTATCATAATGCCTCTTACAGGTCTCCTTTTTGCCTTCCTCTTCTTCAGTAGAAAGGGGCTCCCTTGTTTAATATACATGCTCGGAGCGGTTCGAGCGATTCTTATTAGGATCAAGTCTTCTTTTCCTTTCTCTTATTCTTCTTAGACATCATGTGTTAATAGAATAGTTTAAAAAGTTGTTAATAGTTTTCAAAGACGTGTTAATTGATGACGGGAGTAACAAGATCGCAGACTCGTATCGTCTCTGATCGATACCATAAAGCATTAGAGTGGTTTTCTCGAGAAATGGTTATGGGTTTTGGCATATTTTGGTTGGTTTTCTAAAGATTTATCTTAAAGTAAACGATTTTTTCTGAGTTTAGTTTAATTAAACATTTTACTTAATCACTGATTAGCAATAATCGTTAGATGGTCATTAGGTTCGGCAGAGCATTTGCTGATATTCATTCCCGATTTTCGATTTTCATTGTCATTCTTCGAAACCTTTACAAGGTCAATAACTCCAACATTTGGAATGGAATTCTTCACTTGAAATGCTTTATTACAGTATAATTAAGTCTCAATTTTACCTTAATTAACAATTTCAATGTCATAAAAATGCTTTAACGATTACCTGACTTCGGGCTTTTCGAACAGCTTAATTTTTTAAGCTTTTTCCTTGTTTTTGGATAACTTTCATTAGAGGCTCTGATAATGTTTTAAATGTGATCTTTCTATGAGCATGCGATATCTCAATTTTAATGTCTTGGACTCTCGAATGGATGGACTGTATCATCTTCATATCACTTGCACGCATCTAGCTCTGGCAAGATGTTTTGGTGGGAAGTATCCCCGAGTGTACATTTGTCTGCATGAGGCCGTAAGTCCATAAATCCAAACAGCCGCATACCGTATTTGGACCACCCAAGTTGAGTCCAATGATCGCAGTGATCGCAGTGATCGCTTCGTAGTAAGTGTTGTTTGCGTGCGCAGTTTATTTTTATTTCACCGAAGCTCAAAAATATCATAAGCTCAATGTATTCGACCGTTTTTATTAAGAGATAGTGCTCAAAAAAAGTTAGGATCGGTTACATTGAAATCGTCTTGAAAGTTTTTTACGACGCGTCTTTACGTCTAAAGCCACGCTTTTCGTCTTTACGGGTAAACGAAAGGAAGCAATCAACTGCAATTGTTTGTACCTGACGGAACTTGAATTGGCTGACACGAACGTTACCGTTAATATTTCGAGTGGGCTGACGATTTCTTAATTAACGAACAAATTAATGCATCGTCTACCGATCACCACGCGATCACCGCCCGTTTCACACAATTCATTAATTATTCAAACAATTGATAATTTTTTTTGGTGAAAAAGCAACGACACCGCAATAGTCGCTTTGCAACGTAACGTAGCTTACTGCCCACCCACCAAGCAACGATCTTTTGGAGAGATCAGTCGACGATCACGAAACGACGAAAAATCTTTGTCAAATTATGATGTATGAAATGCTGTCACTGAAAAAGCCATTAACGTTAGCGTCGGTGCAATCTCTACAAGAAAAAGTTGACGGCAACAACACCAACACTAACAACGGCAACAACAGTAAAAAAAGAAACAACCAGAACGAAACAAAAAATGACAACGAGGAAGCGTAAAGTGAAGCGTTGCAAAAAGCTGTGAATGCATTTACCAAATTGCAAGTGTGATAACCCTTTACCCGACTCTTTCTCCACAAGACGACTATATCGCCTGTCGTCATTGCTCGATCGAAACACTCACGAATGAGAGAAATACATGCGCCATGATAAATTATCCATATCCGGTGTAACATTCATAGAGGAAACCATGGTTTATTTGGGTTTTTATTTATTGGGTTATACATACTTGGTACCGTAAGAGTTTTGGACCATCATTTGAGCATTAGGCCATTCCGTGGGCTCGTGGTTCGGTCGTCCGGTGGGTCTTCCCAAGTATCACTTAAAGAACCGTTGAATGGAGCCTTCAGTTATTCGCTTCGTGGAACTTTGAATGAAATATCCCGTGGAAATTTCGGCGATCCATTCGATGCGCTGTTCGATGGGTCGTTCGAGGGGTCGATTGCTTGACTCATTTATCATTTGTTGGTTTTGTCGACGGAGTTGTGTTGGTTGCGGTGACTCTTTTTGTCACCTCGGGATGCAGAACACTTATTATTATAAATTATTTGGCTATGTAGATTCTCACAAAATCTGCAAAAAAATCTACTTGACTTTGTTGTGTTTTTAAAGGGGTTTGTTCTTGGAGAATCAATCTATTAGGAATTCATATTTTTCTCTATAAAGCGTCCATTCTTTCGCCTCTATATCAACGATAATACAAACGCGGTTTTATTGCTAAGTTTCATTTTCATTAAGAAAAATTACTTTAAATTCGATTTTATTCAAATGAATTGGGAGGGGGGGAAGTGACGGTCGCGTGGTGGTCGTCGCTGTAAAAGCAATTGCTTTTGCTTTTTGCATTTATTGCCAACGCCCCGACTGATTGATGACGAGTTGTGATGGAAAATTGTGGCCAGCAGCGTTGATAAGAAGAAGAGCGGGGACAGCAAAACAGCTCTTTTATGAATATCTTGTGAATTTCAACTGTTTGTTTTTTGAATCAACTTTACTCAGAGATTTTCCACAGTAAAAACATTTTTGAAGTATCTTCTAAAACAAACATCAAACAAATAAACAAAAAAAATAAACAAACAAATGCACTGACGTTCATTCTAGAGATAATTGGGAGTAAAAGTAATTCTAGAAATGAATAATTTTAATTTTAAGACTTTCGCCACGTATATTCTAAACTCATTTGGGATCTAGGTAAATCCGAAAAAGTGATTTATGGCTTATGTTAAGCTCCACTAAATTATTAAAAATTGTTTAGATAATATTCGCATATTTTAATACGTTTCAACTTTAGACGCAGGAAAAGCCTTCTTATTTCATTGAAGATGTTTTATGATTGCGAATGATTGCTGAGGTAAATTTACGCGAAGGAATCATCTCTAAAATGATTTGAAACCCAACATCTTTAATGAAAATGTTTGCTTTTCGCAACATGTTCATTTTTTATACAACTTATATATCTGATTCTGGCATTACTCTACTACAATTAGAAATATATCTAATAGTTAATAAAATAAACGGAGATATAAGGTTTGGTCTCTTCTGCTCCAGACATTAACATCCTTCGGTCTCTTTTAATGTCATACCATTTCGTAAGAACTATTAAGTCATAACAAATGAATACCACCTGCTTCACCTCCCCCTCCACCACCCATCGATCACCTACTCAGAAAATACATTAAAAGTTAACATTTAAGCGCTTGTGGGTGTAGCTTTGTTCGAAACTAAACTTATGAAGCTAAAACCCATTGAAATAATCGCTTGGGATCGCCGATTGTAATTACTTACCTGATCGCAATGAAAACATTCAACAATTCAGCCAACTATTGACTACCAATCAATTTCCAGATGTAATAATTTTGGGTGCGTCTCAATACGAGACGATGTCGCTTACCAGTCATCCTTGCTCTCATACTTATTGTTTTCCATTCTGTCTTCCTTTCTTCCTGCCTTTCTAGCTTCCCTCCTTTCTCCTCGTTCTTCCTTTTCGTAACGCAGACAAGCTTGACTTCGTTGATAAACTATATGTTGTTTTTGTAAATCTCTTTGAATGTCATCTTTCCGAATATCAGTAATAGCTTGAGACAGTGTGGGTTGGCGTATGTGTGGGTATGTGTATGTGTGTAGTATCTTCATTACCTTCCTCCTGTCAATCGCTTAATTGTCATTGTCAACTTAAACAACAATTGAAAAGGTGCTTAAGGTCTCCACATACTGCAAACGTTGCTGCTGCTGCGAGCGTTGCTTCTATCATTACTGCCCTTGGCGACGTCTTCAATAATTCACAACGCATTGCTCTTATTTGGTTACAACCCATCGTCGCGTCGATGCAGTTACGATCACTGTCAGCGTCATCATCGCTTCCTTAATCGTTTTCGAATTGAAATTCGAAATGAATCAATTAAAGACCGCTTTTTTTATTGCAGAGCATTGCGACGCATCGTAACTAAAGGACGAGGAGGTCGTTCTGAGCTGTGTGTGTGGGCCCCTTGGTGATCGAATGTACGACGATGATAATGCTATTGATAATGTATTTATGAATTGCGCGTCTATGAACGATCGTGACAATGATATTCAATGTTCAGGGAACGATTGACAATCGATACTTTCTGATTAAATAACAATTTGTACAACTAACGAGTATTGACGGCGGTATTGCCATTGAATTGTACATTATGCTCTCGATCGATTGTCGATGCACGTTGACAAATCCATGGGAAACTTCTAGAGACCTGAACAAATTCAATTCAATTCGAAATGGCCACGAACGACGCGGGAACGAGGAAAAGTTATAATTCTTCTCTAAACAACTATGCCACACCCTGTCTTCTCTTTCCCTCTAGCGCTTTAAGTGAAAGAGAGAAAGAGTTTTCAGATAGTCTCTTAAATAAAAATCAAATTAGTTATAAAATGTAATTAAATTCTCTTTAACGACCTCGAGAGTACTTGGAATGACCTGCAAAATTTTATTGAGTAAGATATATTTTTTATCACTTCACAGGATGAAAAGGAGTTCGGTACTGTAGCGTTTCCTTAAATCATATACCCTTTCTGTTTTACAAACGCAAGCAATCCTCCCAAAATCACTTAAAACAGTCTTTTTTCTGTTTCTTCCTTTTTCGCGAAAATCAATTGGAAAGAGTTATAAAAAAGAAGAATTTTTTATAGACGGAAGAGAACAATTTATTCACTGCATTTCTTTGTCCTGCGCGGACTGTTATCGGGCCGAATGATTGCAGCAACATTTTTATTGTGCAAACGTGGCCAAGAGTTATTCGCTACAAAAAACTGTGCACCCAGAATTTATTGTAAGCACCGCGGTAACGGCGAGTGTGTAAGTACATTTGGGGAGAGAAAGGGTTAATTGAAATGGTGTTGAATGCTAAGTACCGGGCAGTCCTGAATGAATCCACTTTCCATGCTACATCCGTTAAAAGTTACTTAAAAAACAATAAATAAAAGAACCCTCCACGGCTGAGTGGGAGTGAATGTGGGCGGTTTTGGTTTCCCTTTGTTTTCGGACCGAACAGAACGGCAAAATTATTCTTCTTAATAAAAACCAACAAAGCTACGATACGACATAGTAAAATTTTAAATTAAAAACGTGATCCTGACGGGAATTGAAAGGCAAAGTTGGAGCATTCGGTGTCGCAAAATGCTTCATATCAATTCACGCCAGCGACCCGCCCTTATCTGTCGACAATATTAATCACTTTACAACGATTTGGCAATGTCTTTCTGTAACAATTTTGTAGAAATCTGGAAAAAGCAAGTGGGAGCAAGATGTTCCTGGGATGAGAATTAGAATACGGTCACAAATTTTGTGTTGAAGAATGAAGAATGTTGCGGGTGGTGAGGCTGGGAGTGAGATCATGATTGAAGTGAATTCAAAGGAAATTACAAAATGGTTATCTCTCCATTCGAGAGACACCATGACACGATAGGGCGAACTTATCTTCATTCGTTCAGTCAAACAACTGTACTGTTGGACATTTTGGGATACCATTCCAAGTTAACTGCCCCCGTACCACTATCCACCGCTTCTTCCCTTAGTCAAATTGGGGTGGCGAAGGGGGATATAGCGCAACATTCACTGTCTTTACTGTTGCCGGAAAATGATAAGATGTCCTCCAGGGAGACTCAAAATACAGTTGAAAAGGAAAGTTGGTAATAATTCTCTCCTTGACAAAAAATTATGTAAAATATGTTCTAAATGGAAAAGTCAAGTGCGTTTGAAAAGCTTTTCAGTTATGGTTTCTTAGTGTTTTTTTTTTTTTGAAATCGATCAACTAAAAATAATTGCAAAAGAACAATAAGATGAAGAAAAATGATGACGATATCAAAAAATGTTATCAGATTTTTTGCCATTAAAATCTTTTCGGTTTCTTAGTCTCGTAAGAAACACTAACTTTAATTAAATCGTAGTTGGCAACCCTAATTTTAAATGGTTTAAAACATAGGCCATCAAGTGTGGGGAAGACTCAGATAAACTATTCCGATTTTTGTTCGTGACGTGTATTTACTTTTTTCCTCTTTGAGTCTCTTATCACTTCATCACGTGGTACGCCAGAGACGAGTACCACCATTCAATTAATACCACTACCTCTACCTCCTCTCTTTTTGCTCGCCTCTTCTTCACATACTCAAAAACTAATACGATTACCGAATGATCATCTGGTTGTGATTTAGTTATTTCGAAAATTGTTGGTAGTGTTGTTGTTGTTGTAGCTTGGTTGTAAGTTAATCGCATGCAAAGTCATCGCGAGATCAACAATTCAGTTGTTGAAACGAAAGCATTACAACACACAGACATACCGAAGAATCAAACCAACCGGTGGTTTGCCCGATTGAACAACCACGAGTCCCAACGACCGACCAAACGGCTGAACGAAACACACACACACACATAAGATGAGCGCTATTTGGAGGGCTCCCCTTCTTTTGACGCCGCTTATTCGTTTCGCCCACGTTTTAAACGAGCAACGTGTGTGGTCCAGAATCGGCTCAACATCTTCGTCTCATCGTAAAACGACGCAAGCTAAGTAAGCTGCGTCGCGCCGCTACTGGCATGGCCAAGCAGCGCTGCAAAGCACTGCTCAGTATTGTTTTATAATTACTAAAACAACAACAAGATCAACAACAAGATCGGCGTATCCACCGGCAGCCAGAGACAGCAGCAATTTACGCGTTGACGTATGATCGTAACGTATGGGCAAGAGAAGATGTTTGTTGTTGAAGTAAAATAATCTCAAAAGAATGTTTCTCTTAAATCATCTGCATAAAGAGCGAGAGTGGGTCCAGAAGAGGGAGTGCTGTAAAGGGGAGGGGAAGAGAAGAGAGCAAAAGTAGCAAAGGCAACGATTAAAAGAAGAGCAATCTTAAAAGTAAATTAGAGGTTTTAATAAATTAAGAACGGACAGTAAGGAAGGAAAGGAATATCTTTCAACGAGAAATTAAGTGAAGCTTATGAAATTTTATAGCTTTATTAAATCATTTTCGGTTTAATCGGAGTTTTAAGGAACGCAATAAAAATTCTAAAAATTGTTTTATAATTATCAACAACTATTATCATTATCAACAACTCTATCTTCACTCCATATTTTACTCGATGGTACTTCATCAACAATAAAATTAAATTAAATACGTATCAGACTTGTCACATCGTTAGGAAACGCGGTTCGTCTCAAACTGGTTAAGCGTCCGAGCAGAAAAATCTAACGATAGTTATTCGTTTTTTAAAAATCACATCTTGAACATCGATAAAATTTTAATTACTTTAAATTGTTGCTTCTTCAGATTCTTCATTGATCCCGAAACCGTCGACGTGTCAAAACTGATAATTTGGGATCTGTCATTAAAAATAAATTTAATGACAACTCTGTTGAATTCCGACCGCACACGTTGACATACGTGACACAATCAACTTCTCGTGGAGGTTACTTCCGTAAAGAGTATTCTGACAGTCAACAAAATTGCGTCGATTAGCAGTGTAATCACGTAATTGCTGTCAAGGCAGCAGAAAACATGTATCAAATACGATCGCAATTGTAATGAAATTTAGTGGTAACTAGCGATCGATTACCAGAAAACCAATTTTACCTACTCGTAACTTTTTATAGTATTCAAAAATTATGGAAATGCAATTGTTCGACTTGATCTTCTTTGTCCGTCAGTTTTTCTCATACGACCATGATCAAGCAGAATTTGGGATGTGTGGCAACTCTGGCGTAAGTTGTTGTGACCAGTTGCCGATGTTATGATCCGTTGTCCAAATATTTTGATGATTTATGTCAGTCAAAGAGGAAATGTATCGCTGACTGCAGCGTTTGAACTCGATCGGGGTTCAGCACCTTGGGTTTGCATTCTCCTAAAAAGCATCAGGTAATCATTTTTAGGCTTGATATATATCCATACGAGTTTAACATTCATCATCGCGATCGTGGTCTGGTGCCGAATGCATGCCTTTAAAATGCTTTTAAAACAGATCTCTTTAAATTACGATCGATGGATTGTGATCGATAGGACATTTAACGCCACCTGTGGTGCACATTTTTTTATGAAAATTCATCTTTTCCAAAACTAATTAATCCAGAGGATTTCTCTCTAGAAAAAGTTTTGTGTTAAAGGAAGATCATCTGACAAGACATCATCCGATGAATCCTTTACATCATCTTACGTCGAGAAGATTTCTCTTGATCCAGCTTTAAGTGGCTCTCATAATTCTCTCCATTTTCTCTTACGATTGGTCCATAGGACATAAAACTCGATGGTTTTATACTTATCTCGATATCGTAACAATGTCGTTATTGATGTTGTTGCTGTGGTTCTTTTTGGTTTGGTTTGGCGGCGTCGCCGAATTGCTCAAACCCATCGCCGACCGAAGTTCTCGAACTGCTTGAACCGCTTGAACCGTGCTGCATGCCATTAGCAGGCAATTGAATTTTAAAGTAATAACGAGTACTTCCAAGCAGAAGGATCCTCCATGTTTCAGCCGCGGGACTACGGTTGGGAAGGGCAACATCGTCTTGGGTGGTCGCTTGGTTGCAATTTTCAGCATCACTTTATTACAGCGCGACACGGTAAGACGATTAAGAAATGACCGTGAGATGAATCTTCTTTCTTACTTTAAGGAATGAAATACGAACGACTGACTTGTTTTGGCGCGGTTGGAATTTCAGTGATTGATGAATGCGAGCAGGATTTGGTATCATGTTGAAAAAGGGCACTAGCCAGTTCGCCGTTCGTCGCGCGTATGTTCGTACAAGACGACAAGTCTGCAAGATTGAAATTTTAGTAAAAACTCTTACGTTTTAGATTGTTCGATGATTAAGATTCTGAGTAACACCGATTGCAAAAGACTCAATTTCCTGAACATAATGCGCCCTTTATTGCACTTCATAAAAACAAAGCAAAGAGTGGGGAAAAGACAGAGTGGGGAAGAGTGGAAGAGAGAAAGAGGGGAAAAGGGAAGAACATACGGAATTTACTCACGATTGCTATTTTTTCAATCCATCCCTCGAATGAATTATATGCGTATACAGTAGTGGCTTCCTTGTGATCACCGTCATTAGTTGTGCCCAACAGAAATTCCAAAGAATGCCCAGCAACGCGTCACCTGCCCTCATTTGGCGGTTCTAGACTCTGGGGACACTTATGCGCCATGTACCCAACGATCCACCTCCGAAGACAAAGAAATATCCCTGTTTGGGGTTCTTTCATGTCGTTGGGAAATCGTGGTGGAAATGAAATCGTGAGACAGACAAACCGAGCGCAAAAAGGTTCAGCTCATCCGAAAATTACTACGAGTGCGGTGCAGTCTAATTAACAAGAATATTTCTAATTGGGGACCACCAGAAAAGAAAAGGCTGTTGTTTCTACTGCCGGTGCTCGCTTGCGTTCGTTTATTCCGTCATAGTCTGAAACTGATCGAAGTGACAGAGACGTTCTAAGGGAGATAGCAAGAGAGAGATAGAGAGAGAGGTAGGAGAGGGAGATGAAGAGATGGAGTATTATGAGTGGATAAAGGAAGAGCCCAAAAGGGGTGAATCGGCACAGAAGATACCTATGATTTCCTTTTGTCTGGTCATTTCTGGTTCCCCCTTCTTCGTCACTTATAATCGATAGCGTTAAATTTAATCTTGATCCAGTTGGGATCATTGATCATGATTCAGACTGTTTGCATCCAGCTCAACCGGCTCCTAATCGATACTAACTGACCGCATTTGTCCACAAGTCCGCGTATGCGCGTTTCCGCGCCTCTGCGCTGGCTGAAATGTATGCTAATGAATGAGTGACCGCTTTTTCTGGTTGGGTTTGTTGCTGCAGACTTTGCGTCTGGTAAGCTAGTCACTAGTCGTTGATCTTGCAGGTAGTTAGCTGTAGTGATGATGTTTGTTGTCATTTAATCGACTGAAAACACGTTGATGACCGAATGCTCGAAGAAACGGCAGGTGAAGAGATCGAAGTAACAGAAACAACGCTGGCGACTATGAAAAACGACGCGTGTGGTCCAAATGTTGGTTGATTGTTATAAATGACTCAATTAAGCATAAATTTGAATTCAAAGCATTTTTTAATCTAACGGATTTTTTATCAAAATGATATCTAAATTGCCAAACGCGTCTCCTCGGAATTTTTAATGGAATTTAAGATTTACTGAACAAGGTTGGTCTGAATCATATCGGAATGACTAGTCATAAATTGGAGGCGGTATTCTACTCCATTAACGACATTTTGTAAGTGATAAATTTTGCCCACCCAATCGATCTTTTGCACACGACCGTATTTATAATCTCGATCGATCTCGTATTCTCGTTTGATCTTTTGCTCTCCATCAGTCTCATATTTTCAGTTGATCTAATATGCACGATCGATTTCTCGCATGCACGCGACTGATCTCGTATACTCTGTCGGTCACATGTGTTCGATCGATATTATGTCATCAATCGATCAGATAGAACTGATCTACCTTATTCTCGATCGATCTCATGTTCCTAATCGATCCTATCTTCTCGATCAATCTATTGTTCTCAATCGATCTCGTGTTGTCTATTGATCTCATGTAGTCAACTGTTCACTCCTCTAAAATGAATTCATGCTCTCGATCAATCCCGTATTGCCGATTGATCTCTTTTTATCGATCAGTCTCATGAAATTTAATGTACTCGATCAATTTATTCTGATGACTAAACACTGTCGATCTATTTCGTTCTTGATCGATTTCATGGTCTCGATTCTGTCAAAATATCTCATACTCTTACGTACTCTATCAATCTCATATTATTCTGATCTAATACTTATCTAGTACGCTCTAGTGTACCCGATCTAATCTAAATTTACTCGATCGATGTAATGCGTTCTAGCGATCCCATGTGCTCGACCGATCTCGTATTGTCGATCGATCTGAATGTACTCGATTCCGATGTGCTCTCAATTTCTTAGAAAGTCTCACCCAAACAATCGACGTTTTGTATAAACTCTAAAATAATTCCAAATCGTACCCGAATTAAGTTTGAGTCTTCCAATTCGCTCGTTTTTTCTTATCTCTTAGCCAACATCGTCAACACCATCAATATTTTCCTCACTGTTTGGGTCCTGCGTAATATTTTAACATCTCAATTTGAAAGATAATCTATGATTAGCTCGACACAGCTCAGTACAATCCAACGCTTCATTGAGTAAACAACACTTATCACCGTTTAGGAACGTTCCAGTATGAATCACACTAAACTTATAGCGTTTGTTACGCTTGTAATGACCTTGTTGGGAACAGGCGAAAGTAGTGCAAATGTGGCCAATATGGTTTGCTTCTATGACGCGGTTAATTCGGTAAAAGAAGGTAAGTGTAAAAGCTCCACCAATCAAAACAGAGTAAGTACAAACAGGAATCCACTTACATAGAAAACCACAAGTCTTGGAGGGGTCACTGAGGTTATCGGAATTTCCTGTACTAGTTTCTTCGTTTCTTTTCTAATCCGTTCGTTATACCTAAAGAATTAATCTTCTTAATGGATTTTTGGCAATAATTTTTTTATGATTTTATAAAAAAAAATTTCAATTCTGGAAATCCCGGGTTTTATGTATTTTTATTGAAATCAAGGGTTTTCCCTAGACCACATTTTATGAAATAATACGTGGCGTAACCAACGTGGGTTTCTCTATACAAATTATGCAACAATAAATTCGAATAAATTTCTTCACGTAGGTCCAACCCAACTCTCACTGACTGACTTGGAGCCAGCTTTGCAATTTTGCAATTATCTGATTTATGGTTACGCCACAATTGACGACCAAAGCTACCAACTGAAACCATTGAACACCAGTCAGTCAATTCATCGCGATTACTACCACCTCGTCACGGATCTTAAGAAGAAGTTCCCGCACCTACGAATCCTGCTATCAATTGGCGGTGATCGAGACCCAATAGGCAACGGTGATGCTACAGAAAACAAGTACCTCCGCCTTCTGGAAGATGTTTCAACACGTCAAGAATTTGTGAGAAGTGCTACCAATGTGTTGCGCGCACACGGCTTTGACGGTCTTGATTTAGCTTGGCAATTTCCGAAAAATCATCCGAAGGATGTCAAAAATGCTTTCAAGAGGGCTTGGAGTACCTTTAAGGGCTGGTTTACGGGCCCCAAGGTGCTCGACGAAAAAGCTGCAGAGCACAAAGAAGAATTTACGAGCCTTGTGCGCGAACTGAGAAGCGCGTTCAGACAAGATGGTTTCTTCTTAACTCTGACCGTGTTGCCCCACGTGGATCCTGCTCGTAAGTACTGTCACTCTTACCATGCTTTGACTTGCAATTATTTGAGGATTCTCATCTTGCCAACTATTTGCAGTGTTTATTGATACCTTCACGGTAATCGCGAATTTAGACTTTGTCAATTTGGCTACTTTTGATTTCCAAACGCCCGAACGCGATCCTAAAGTAGCTGATTATCCCGCACCACTATACGATTTGTACGAGCGCGATCCAACCCAAAATATCCATTATCAAGTACAGTATTGGCTCACCAACAATGCACCGGCGCACAAAATCAATATTGGTATTGCCGCTTATGGACGCGCTTGGCAAATGACTAAGAACTCCGGCATCACCGGCTACCCTCCAATAACGGAAACCAATGGAGCCGCACCTCCAGGACCCCAAAGTCGTACTGCCGGTTTGCTGAGTTGGCCGGAAGTGTGCGAGAGGTTGTCTACGATGGAGAACATGGAGGTGATCGAGGTTCAATTAGCTCTACGCAAAGTGGGCGACCCCACCCATCGCTACGGTAATTACGCCTACCACGCTGCCGATGAAGATGGGACAAATGGTATTTGGGTGGGCTACGAGGACCCGAGCACCGCTGCTACAAAGGCAGCATATGTGCATGCCAAGGGTTTGGGTGGTGTAGCCCTCTTCGACCTCTCAATGGATGACTTTAAGGGACGTTGTAATGGCGATAGATATCCCATTCTGAGGAGCATCAAGTATAAACTTTAAACGAATTATTGTGCCAAATGAATTCTATTTTAAAACCTTAAATTCTTTCGATAAATAAATAAAGCCATGAAGCCACATATTGTTAGAAAACATTCTTTCGTCGTGAGGAACGACGTGATGAGGCTTTATATAATTCATCACCACCTGCATTCTGTGATAAGCGAGAAGTGTTTCTTCATTTCTGACGATTGCTAGAAGGGAGGTATCTTTAATCTCGTTACATAGGAGACTGCGTCACGCAGTAATCTCGCCCGATATCTCTAATATACCTTATTCCAATTAGTCGCACTGATAGGCGGATAAAGCACTGGATGGAGCAGAAATTCCAATTCTCCAATTGCCTTCTGCGAACTCCAAACCTCAAATTGACTTCTCTTTTTAGTCACTGCTCGTCTCGTCTCGTCTCGTCACTCTTTCAATGTCCATCGAGTAGAAAAGGATAAAGAGAATAAGATCACTGAACGTAGGTTTCTTTGTTTGTCGAAGTGTGTTTGACAATTGCAGCCAATCCCTTTCGCCTTAGCTGATAAATTTTCGACCATTATGAGGATTATTGATAGATGATTATCAGTAATTGAAAGAAGTGTGTAACCAAATCGAATGAGCCCGACACTAAGTCACAATGAAATTAACTGATGCCTGAGGAATCGCCTGCGGTTATCAGTCGTCGGACCGTGCTGATGGTTCGACGTCACTATTTTGTCATGATCACTCTGTCATGATCACTTAGCCAGAAACCGTCACAAAGCGGCAACAAATCAATTGGAATGACGAATTTGTCACTTGTCAAAACGATGAGAGGTAGAAGTCGTTGGAGAAACAGAGAAAGAACAAAAAGAAAGTGGCAGACGAGACGTAAAATAAAGGTTAGATTTATTGTTACGAGAACGAAATGACTTATGGATTGTCGTAAACATTGATGGCGAGACATTAATTGCTGCGACATAATTTCAGTTGCAAGCAGCTTGGGTTGATTTCACAACGGAAAAAATTGATTTAATTTAATTTGATTTGGCCACTCAACACTTTGACGTATGACGTGTGACGCATTAGCCAAGATTGAAAAATTTTCATGTAATTATATGGAATTATTTCCATTAGATTTTCGATTTATCTCGTTGAAAGAGACCACTTAAGAGCCATAAGACACAGAAAGTGGTCCTCAATTATTTATCTATTATTGAATAAATCAATCCCTTAGTCCATCAATCAGTCACCGACCTTATCAATTTCATTTGGAAAAGAACAATCAAGTATACGCTTTACCCTGAGGCAAAATTAATGCCACATTAGGGTCTCTTGAAAGAAGCTCCCGTATCATAAAGGTATCATAAATTGGAAAGGACAATGTTCTGACTGTACTGAATCTCAACAAAAACGTTTCGGATGATTTGAGGCGGAAGTATCTTAACAAAGGTAAGGAGAATCTCAATTCGCCGCTTCAAAAATCGGTTCGATGTCTATTCTCTCTCAATTTTTGTGTTCACGGACGCCTTAGGTAAGATTTACAATTTTCTGTACTTGTTTTTTATATTCAGAACATTTTTATATAATATTGTTGCTTTTGTTTTCTCGTAATTCAATTCAGTAAATATAGATATAAACTGTAAATTTACGCACACATCATGATAGCAAAAAACTAGAATATGCATCTTAAGCATTACCAAAATTTGATATCTCGCGATATCTCGTAAATGGTTGGAGATATTTAAATGAAATTATAAATTAAATTTTATACAATGACGTTATAATAATTTTGGAAACTGTGTGGAATTTAGCGTGCTCCGCCCACTGATTATTGCATTTAAACCATAAATTTATATTATGAGTATTGAGTATATGAGTTTCAACGAGGTCGAAGTCAGTTAGTGCTCTTACTGATGTTAATATTTAACAGCAATCTTATTATTATTCACTGCATTGTTATTGTCATTGCTATTATTATTAATGTTATTATTATTATTATTATTATTGCTATATTATTATTTTTATTATTGTTATTAATAATATTAATATTAATTCTTTTAATGAGCTTGGATTAGCTTTTAATGGCCTTATGAGTTTTTAATGCACTGAGACTTGACTCCAAACTGAATTTCTAGGAAAACATAAAACACAATACGAGGAAGGCTATCAAAGCAACAATAGTCCTTAGCAGATTAATGGCAAATGTTTGAGGCCCGACACAGAATAAGTGCAATCCACTAATGGCACCAATAAATGTGATTCTTTTGCGTGGCTGCGAGCTGTGGGCAAATTTCCCTTCCTCACCCTTCAAAACAAAAAATGATTACAAATATTTGTATTAAAAATAGTTAAATTTAATTATTATTATTATCATTATTATTATTATTATTATTATTATTATTATTATTATTATTATCGTTATCATTATTATTATTGTTACCCAGTTTTCATGAAAACGACTATCGCAACAATTTAATGAAAATTAAATATTACTTTAATTTAACTTCGAGATTCTCGGTACTTTGCGCAGCCATCAAGCACGTACTTACGATACGTATAGGATCGCAAGAAGTTAATGTGAATATTCAGCAAAACAAAAAACGTTAACCACCACATGGCGCCATCGGCATCTGAATTGAGAGGTGGTTTCAGAAAGATTTAATGGATACTTGACCATCCGTCCACTATCATGATCGCCAAATTACCGATAACAGTATCACCGCTACCGCTGACATTTTACTCCCACTCATCCACCCGCCCCAACTGAGCTTGATATATTAACATGATCGGCTAGTTGGTCTAGCGTTTCATTCCGCGAGCTTCCTGCTTCGGCTTCAGGTTTTGTGGTGACAGCAAAACTTTTAATTAATCTCAATTTTATCTTGGTTGCGCGAGTTAGTAAAAATTTTGTAATTTTAATGTTACTGATAATGACTGTTTTGTAAATTATTTGCTAAAAAGGACAATTAATCAGAGACATACATTAAGAAATCGGGCAAGGATAGCAATGTTTTATGTGGTTCGAAGTCTCGGTATTATGCGGTCTGTAGCAAATGAACCACCAAGCAAATGACTTCACTACACGGTCGACTTAACACCTGCTGTTCGTTCCCCAAATATGTGCCTGCATTCATGCGCGTATGAATGTGAATCATTTTATATATAAATCGATTTCTAAATCTTTTTGAAACCTTATCCAAATTGATCCAATGTTGAGTCTTGAGATGATGGGTCATCTCAATCTGATACTGATAAACTCGAGAGTACTCAAGAAACGTTTATGAATGCGCCATCTTCTACCCGATATAACTTAGCACTCATTATGTCGCGACTTGTTGTCGACAACGCATGATGAGAAACACTTAAAGTCAGCAATGTTTTTATACCCGTCATCAAAATGATCATCACATGGTCATTATCAGTATAAGTTATATCCTGATCGAGATACTTTAGATTATTATCGTTATCATTGTGGAATATCTAATCAGAAAGGTCATTATCACAATGGTGATTATTAATAGGAGAGAGTAGAGCAGATATATATTGCCTTCACACACGAAGATAAACTATTAACGATTACAAAAATTATTTCTGGAAAAATATTTACAAAATATTCTGAATAAAGAAAAGATTCAGATTGTTTTTTAGATGTTTCTTAAACAATTAAATAAAAAACACCAAAAAATAGCAATCATTTGATATTTTCTTTGCTTCGATTTGACGCTTAGCAATCTCTTCAATCCTCCAGAAACAGTTGCTTCGTATTTTAATGCGTGCATTTTTAATTAAAACAATGCAAATGATAATGAAAAAAACCCATACAATTTCCTCAACCAATCATCAACGTCATCATTGCCGTCATCATCGTCATCATCGCGAATCTGCCAGTTCTTTTATTCCTAAAACGATCATGATTATTGGTACGATCACGTTTTCGGCGGATATTTGCATTCGGTACGGCTTGCGGTTTGTCGTTTGCCCCGAATTAACAAATGACTCGATGTCAAAATTTTGTCATTTTTTGACTTCTTCACAAACAATTTCGTTCCTGTAGGTCGATTTAATCGTGATCGAGCGTGGCCACCGAACGCGATAGGAAGAATGACGGATGAGGGGAAGGGAAGAGCCTCCCTCGATAATCCCGGGAGTGCAAAATTGAATAAAGAAATTCACAATTATAAATTAACAATTCTCGCCATCAGTTCGTATACAATTGATTCTTCCTTCTCCGCTTGTTCTTCTTCATCGTCGTCTCCTTCTTAGTATAGTCCTCTTCTTCTTCTTGTTCTTGCTGTTAATCACCTCTTTCTTATTTGAAGTTAGTCCTTCCTTCATAAATTTGATGACATTTTACTGGCTCGGGCTTGTATCTCCGAATTTGTTTGCAGTTTTCTTCTTGAAATTCTTTTGAATGAATGAAAGAATGACGTTTGCGCTGAATGAATGCAATATTTCAGTTTGAAGAAATAAATCGTGTCATTTTTGGTTGGGGTGTAGATGCGTGTTTTACCTATTCTTTAAAGTGACTTCGCTTTTTTATACCTCTGCCCTTTTATTGTCCCCTTGTTCTTCTTATTCTTCTCCACCTTCACCACACTGCCGAAGTACCACGGTGAAGATTAATTGGACCACCTCAGTGGTGCTTCTTCTTCCCTACAGTTTAAAGAAAAACGACTTGAGGTCATGTTTGATTTTTTTAAAGGAAGTGTGCCCGCTTTAATTAATGAAGACGAACGAAAACGGTCGGAAAAATGGTTTTGAAATTTTGGACATTTGTGGTTTGTGAACAAGTCGCGAATATGATTTAACTCTTATGTAAAGGATTGGTTAGAGCATGGGAAGGGTGTGTGAATGGGGGTGAAGGGGGTAGATTATTGTAAAATTGAAAAGGATGGTTTCATTAAATTAAATTTGAAAGGAAAAATAGTTTCCAGAAAAGGTTTACTCATTATTAAATCCTGAGCGGTTCCTTATTATATTAATACCTCTCTTGGACACCACCCCCTCCCCTCTTAGAACCCTTAAATATCTAAAACAATAAAATCTGAGTAGCACCACTCAATTATTTCTGACATCTCTCGGAATATGATTATTAGTCGAAACCACAGTCCCAAACAAAATATTTCTTTTTAAAAAAATTCTTTTTTATTTCCGTTTTCAGAATTTTCCGTTGGAATGAATTTTGAGAAATTAATAAGTTGGACATATCGAAAATTATAAACATGAATGAGATGTCATGAGTCATTGCTTTACCGCATACCGTGCAATGCTTTGTTGTCTTTATCGCTTTCTTAATCATTAGTGAACGAAAATGAGACGAAGAAGAAGAGAAAGGAAATTAGTGATAATCAGAAGGGGGGGAAAAGAGTAGTAAGTGCCATAAGACAAATAATTCTGTTATAGATGGGAAAGGTTTGATAATAATTAATGACGTTGAACAATTTTCCAACGAAAACCCCAGTCTGCCTTGCTCTCCCTCCCCCTCTCCCTCACTCCTACACTCTTTGCCAGCACCTTTCTTTCTTGTTCTTACCTTCGCATGTACGACGTGGGATATATCAAACAATAATTGATGTACACGCATCAATATTTTTCTTGTCTTTTGTCAAATCTTAGTTCAAGCCAATTCAAAAAACTACTGCAAGCCTTTCTCTTCCACATTTCTTCGACTTCTTCTTTATCTCAAACATAGCGCAGTATGTTCTAGATGATACGGCTACTTCGGTTTTGGTACTGCTGACCATATGGGACATTTCGGTGGCAGTTTCATGCGGTGATGTCATGGTTTTTTTTTTTGTATTGAGTAGGAGTCCAATTGATCCTGCTTTTGTCAGTGCATTCATGTATTATATTTTTCATTGTTGTGGGTGTTTTTGCTGTTGTTGTTTTTTTTTATTGTTTTCAGCTTGTAATATTTTAATTGTTTGTCGAACGTTATTGTGGTTCTGGTTCTGCGACCGATCAATTAAATATTTTGACATCGGATTTCAAAAGAGCGTGTCAAAAGGAAAGCATGTCAAATTGAAAAGAAAATGAAAAATTGAAAATCTTATTCTTTTTGCCACTTCATTTAAATCGTTTAGTCACCACCAAGACTACGGGAGGCGGAAAGAATGAACAAAATATTTTCAATATATTTTTATCATTATTCATATGTTTTTTCTTTATTTATATATCTTGAGCTTTATATGTTTCTTCTAAATTATTCCTTTCTCAAAAATTGTCATTTTGCGCCTTTGGAAATGTTGCATATTATTGGTTCTGGACGTTAATTCAAACCTCAAAGTTCTTCGGATTCTTCTTCAAAGATTTTAATGCCTTAATTCCTTTTTAAACTCTCACACCTTTTCAACATATTGATTAATATGACTGTAGTGCCCACGACTTTATTATTACGATTTTATACCGAATTTGGTAATTTGGAAAAGCAACCCTGAGGTCAATTTCCGTAGTGATGTGCCCACCTATATTCGCTAGCATACCAAATGATATTCTAAAACAAATTCATTTAATCTGAACCCTAATATGATACAATTTTTCAACTAACTCATTCCCAATCTTTCTCTCTTCACTCTTTTTGTCCTTATCCTTGAAATTATCATTGTCAACGTATAATCGAAGCATCAGTTTTATTTGTGCATTTTATGTTCAGTTGAATTATTTTGCGTACCTCGTTAACGTTTATTACGTTTTCTGTTTGTCACTTTTGTAGAACCAATGAATCAGCCTATCTTCCTTACTGCACTCTTCAGAACCAAATCAACAATAATTTGAGACAAACGCGAACCCACCCCAAACTCATGAAAAGCTCGTGGACATGCGTGCCTAATCTCATTATGGTTTTAATGAAAGGGTTTGCGCGAATACCGCGTACAACGAATACTTAGCACTATCAAGCTTCTTCTAACGCCGCGTATCCTTCGTGTTTTGTCCACTGAACGGCGGTCTATGAGTCCAATCCTTTTTCAAATTAAAAATATCACCGATTTTGGGTTAAACAAAATCCTGGGGGAAATAGATGACATTAAGCAAAACTTCGAGCGTCAGCATGATTGGATTGTTTCAGGTATGCGTTGCAACGCGTTGTTTAAATGAATTTGATTTATGAAATGTCATGAGATAAACGGTAGATTATCCACGAAACTGCAGGTTAAAAATTGCAATCCAATCATTTTCATTCTTTAAAAATATCTTTCTTTATTTGAAACATTAAAACATTTATAACAACTCATTGAAATGTTATAAAATCAATATATTTTGATTACTTTTCCACAGAATGGGCTGCTGCTTAGCGTCAATAATTGATTACTCCCGCTGACGCCATGAATTACAACTTAATTAGAAAAACTACTTTTGCCTTTTCTTGTTCTTTTACACGTTAACATTCATACATCCATACATTCGAAAGCATTTATGTTCGTTTACATGAAATTTAATATTTATGGTCGTATTTAACAATGAGGTTCTCTGTTCCTGCTCCTTCACCCCTCCTCACCCACTTCTTCGGCTTCCCCCTACCACATTGCCATCCCCCCCTCATCCTACTCTTAACTGTCATGAGGTCACAAAACAAGTAGCTGTTGCGTTGTGTCAAAATATGTTTCATTTGGTGTAAACGACAAGAAAATAACTTTTGTTGTGTTTGTCTCAAGTAAACAAGGCGCATCCGGTAACCTTAAATGACAGAAACTCGCATAAAAATTCCAACAAGAAATAAACAAAATCGTTAAGGCATCAGAAAATGGCAATTGAACGCAAAGAAGACTAAAATAATAAATGCAAAATATACGAAAAGAAATAAAATAAATTTGTAAACATGACAGAAATATTTTGAAAAACACAAAAAATGTAACCCTTTCGCGACACGCTCACCCTAATCGCGCAGCACTAGCCGCAAAGCAATGTTAATTAATAAACGAAAACGAAAAAATTAAAACCGAACCAACAGTAAAATTCCTTGAAAAAGGCGTGTCCTTTATAAAACACATGCGATAATTAGGAAAAACCTGAAGGCACCCTCGCTTCGATGCTGACGTTCCATTCGGAAAATGCGGTTTATTCTAAAATTTATTTAATCGATAGTCTTCACGACACAAATACATTAAGAAGAAGAAAAGGAAAGGGCTTAGTAGCGAACCCACTCACACCAACCACCAACACCCATAATTAACTAAACCCTTTCAATAGATCCTTAATGCAATTATCGGTGCGATAGAGTGTGTGGTGGTTGGTCATCATAAAAAAGACATCGAAACAGGGTTGAATTTTGGGACATTCCAAAATTCTTTTCTTTGAAATTTAGTTTCCGATAGGCTTTAATCTAGGTGTCTTTTTTTTGAATTTCAGAAATATAGTCGAACTAATTTCCCGCCTTTCCCCCAAATTATTACATTCTTTAGTAACATTGCTAATAATTATCACAAGTATGTCTTCCCCTCCCACTGCTTTCTCCAATTGCCACGTGTTACTTCTCCATCTGTCATGTCACGGTCTCACAGTTTTCAACGATGAAACATAGTAGTTTCCATTCTTGTCTGCCCTGCCCTGTCATGCCCTGAATCGAGTACTTCCACATTCCTTTGGTCGCAGTTATTATTTTTTAATTCGATAAAAGTTCTTCTTGTTTTGTGTCAAACACTTTCTATCAAAACATCACCAACCCTCTTTTGGTGGAACATTCCTAGATCGAGAGTGATGTATTTTTGTCACGAGTCAATTCGTAAATACTTTTCAAATGATTACGATAAAATTATTAGTATTATTTGTTCCAGTAATTTTGTGGTGTTTAATAATGATGCCTATTGTAAATTTGTTAGTTCGTATGTTCAGTCATAATTTCCATTGTGCATCTTATATTTATATCGCTGATATATTAATATTTAACATTATTCAGCGCAATGCGAAAATAGTTTAATTAATTTCATGCTTTAGAAAACCTAAGCAAAGATATGACAATTTTTATTTTCAACAATAAAGTAAAATAAAATGTATTGAGGAATAATGATGAATATATGTGACAAACTGACAAATTATGTATATAAAAAATTCAGATCTTTTTAATTTCAAAATTTCAATAAATTATAATCTAAGCAGCCTTTAAGTGATTGGTATAACACTTAGCAGATTGTTCGTCTGATTGACTAATAGGAAAATCTACACCACGTTTAACATCCTTTCGCAACCATATTGTTTATTATGAATGTGTTTCCATATTAATGGAATTTTTGAAGGAAGAACTTGAAGGTAAGGATTCCATAATATTTCAATTGGGCTAAGGATCCAAGCGTGTCATTTTTAAACTTTCAATGATTTCTTCGAAAGAATAATTTAATCTGGTAGCATAACTTTGTCATGATATTCTTTTTTTCTGATTCTTAAGTCAAACTGTCGAAAGCATTAATTTTAGAACGGTATATCGCTGCGTTGGCGGCAATATAAAACAGACACCGTCAAAACAACTAATTCAGTATACTTAGTATTAAATCAAATTAGTTAATCTTTAATTAGTTCCAATTAAATTGACGACCTAAAGAGACTGCAAGTGTTAAGGTATTCCGTCGATAAAGCTTCAAGAGTTCAAAAATTGATCGTAGAAAACTGTAATGGCATCGAAATTCAAACTCTTGACGTAAATGAATTATTAGAATAATAAAATTATTAGAAAATATTTAGTTAGTCAAATTAAATATTGTTGTTTATTTATTTCATTTTACATCAATGTAAGAAAAATTTATTACTAAAAATCCGTGACAAAAGTATGTTTACCCAAAATTGTGCACACAAAAGAATCTTCCAATGAATTCATTCAACGTTTTCCATTCAATTGTTATTTTTATTAAATTCAGTTTTTATCTTAATTCAATACCGTTAATTAAATAATTATTCCAACAGCAATCACTACAAAAGATCTACAAAAAGAGTCTACAAGACCAACAATCAAACGTTTGACTTCAAACAGCCTACAATCCCGAATGCCCAACGATACGTCGCAAGTGGCGTCGCGCGTTTCTAGCCGTTGTTAACATTGCCGTCGTTGTTGTTGTTGTTATTGTTGTAAGTTTGTTATTTTAGAGTGGGTGTAACAGTAACTGTCATGTCAAAGATAATTTCCAAAAACAATTTTGTTTAGCATTTTATTCGCTTAAATGTGTTTTTCGCCTTGTAGCGAATTTCACTCCCCTTGCGGCGTGCGCGGGCAGTAGTAGAACGACATTCCAACAACTAAAAGAACAACACCATTAACAACAGCATCAACAACAACAACGTCAACATCATCACTATTAATAAAAGCCAAAATAAAAAACAAAAGGCTACAACAAAAGCAAAAACATCTTAATCCAAAACCATGATTTACATGATAATCACGATTTTCAAATTGCCTTTGTTGCTGTTGCTGTTTGTTGTTGTTAGCGATATTGGGAGAAAAAATTTGATGTAAAAAATTAAATGGAAGAGAAAAATAAAGCGAACTTAAGCGGGTAAATTATTTTTTATTACCGCGCGTCTGGCGATTGTGTGACATCTTCATAAAATCGAAGCTTAAAGAATGATCGAACCACGTAAGAAACGATGAAGCGATCGAACGATCGAACCAGGCCGAAAATTTACGATTTGTGTTGACCAAAGTAAGACGTTTAAAGTGTGGAAATAACACGTTGGCAAATTTATGCTTCCCGCGGTACAAGCACCGGCCGGCCGCCAGTCTCTCATGTGTCACCTCTGCACATCCCTCTAACCTCGCCCCCTCGAACTACCCACATCATCAGATAACCATCCTGGATGGGAACTAATGCGACCAAAATAAATAAATTGGTTAAAGATCGGAATGCATTTTGGTGAGTGGGAGGAATTGATCGTAATACGATCCATATTTTAGAGCTGTTTAGAATGAAACAGATAATAAGCGTGACGGGTCATTAGGCTCAAGAAGATGACTGCAGGAAGAAAGCATTGCTGAGACAATTGAGACAAAAGAAGAGGAAGCACAAGGGAATACGTTATCATTATATAACACGCTATTAAGAGACAACATTTATAGGTCATGATCATCGTCATCGTTATCATTATTGTCATTACTATCATCTTAATAATTTTAATCATTTGCTTATTCTTCTTATGAAACAGTCGTTAGTGGAGACGTATTGCCTCTACCGCCCGACGACGCTAACCAGATGCTTAAAATGTTGCTGCATCTTTTCCAATTTGGAATCCTTTTTACGCTAATCCCGACACTTTACAGCAACGACCGCAAGATTTACAATGATTAATGTCGATTCACTGCCGCAACGCGTCGTTCATTCCGAGAATGTCCTGTCGTAAAACGGAGCCCAAACGCAAAGACCCGAACAATATGCATAAATCTGTTGGGTGACATTTAATTGCCGTTCCCGGGTCGTTAGCGGCACGAACTGCGGCAACTGAACGAGCCACAGCCGCAGTCGAAGTCGAAGCCGTTTTTTGACTCAACTCGAATGAATTTGTCTTGGAAAATTTTGGCATTAGTGCACGGTAAGAGACTGAATGATGGCAAAGAAGCATTTAGTCAATAGTTGAAACGCTCCGAAGCGATGTCAATGTTGTTGGTGCAAAACTGCAGTGTGGGTTAGTTTGGTTCCGTTGGCGATTAAGGATGATAAGAGTGTTGGTGGGGTGTTGGCGGCTTAGTGGTATCTATCCCTATCCATGTCGGTGTCCACGTCTGAGGTCACGACTCGGCAACAAAAGACCAAAATGATGAGTTATTCTCGAGAAACAACATAAAGTCTGAAAACAAATTGTTTTCACGCATTACGCAGGCGGCGATGGCTTTCAACCAACTTAACAACAACAACAACAACGATACTAACAACAATAAGAACAACAGAGAGCAACATACTTCAATGCTGGCGCTGCGACAGGCATAGCAATCTCACAGCACTAGCAACATGTCTGGCACCACCACTGACTTTCCCTTTAATACTGCGTTGATCAATAAACTTGGCTATAATGAGCTTCTGCAGCGACAGAACAACCAATCGACCAAGTCAAATGGAATGTTGTTAAACTCCAGCAACGACAGCAGGTTGGTTGGTGAGGACACAATATCAGCAAACAGTTAATGTTTCACGTTAATAAATAAAACTCTGTTGCCGCAAATAAAATTTCATTTTAATTTGGTATCTTTAGGAAACGATTTATGACAACGAGTTAACATTGGCGACTCAACATTTGACGAGATCAACTGTCAAAGGCAGTTAGAAAGTTGCTACTGCCAAGAAATGTAAGAGAAAAGAGTAAAAGCGAGATAGACAGATAAAGATAGAGAGAGAGTACACTCTCTAGAAGCAGACGGAGAACGCGTGCATAGCAAAACGACTGGGAAGAGATAGAAAGACAGAGAGAGGGAGAGTGATAGAGAGAGATGGAGGGGATAATAATACAATGATTGACAATGAAACAGCTTTCAAAAGTCAATTCAATTTTTCAAACGAAACCAATTTTCTGTCCCTCTTCCTGTCTTAATCTCATTTCCCCTCTTCCTTAAAAGTGATTTAATGATATAAGAATTATTGGAAGTTGTTTGTTTGCCGTTGCGAGAATATCAAAGAAACACAATTAATTTTAATTGTAGCGCATTTAAATTAATTTTAATGATGCCGGCCATGACAGTATCCAGCCGCGTCTGACTGTGCTGCCAATATATGCAAAATGAACCCTTCAAGGACCACCAGCGATGACTTGTCGGTCAGTCCTTTAGTCGATAAACTGATTTGACAGTGACGCGGGTGGATTGCGTTGGCGCATGCGAATTGATACAAGCTTTTTAAAGAAGGAAAAATAAAAATCAATAAAAGTCGTGACATTCAATTCTCTTCCTCAAATCATTCGAATACATCACGGTACGTCACCGCATGTGGGTTGGAATCATTACGCTTGTGCGATTATCACCACTATCACTATTATCACCGCCCCACCATCATTGCCATCATCACCATCATCATCATTAACACCTTTGGTCAAGTTGAGGTCCGTGGTTTTTTTGACCGTTAATGGAAAATTATTCCATTTTTATTTTTCCTTTTCTTTAATTGTCAAACATTTCTATTTTTCGAGTTTAAAATTCTTTATAATTTTATAATCTTTTTCTACGACTAAAACCGGATAACATTTTTAAAAATAAAAAATTCGAGCGTTATAAAACTGAGAATAAAAGTACTACCAGATTACGCTCTGTCGATTTGTGGCAATAATTACGGACATATACACACACACACTCATATGTCGGTCCTATAAGTCCTAAAGTAAAAATTTTTATTTTACGGTATAATTGAAATAACGTTTTAAGTGATATCTTTTTTATGTTTCTTCCATACGCCATTTCCAAGCATTGAACCTTTGTGTTCGAAGTATTTCGACGGCGTGGGTGTTTAAGCTTTTTATTAAGTTATTTCACACATTTCGCTTGTAATGATTTCGTTCTTTCAAACGTTTTTTACGGCAATAAAAAATTATGTTCAGAAATAAAATTGTTAAAAATTTTAACCACAATATGAAGCTTATGAACAATAACAATGATGACGTTAAAGAATAAATGAATGTTAGACAAAGCGTTGATAATTTTATATTGTTTTTTTTATTTTAATCCAGGGCGAGGAAGCAATGAATTTTTTAATGATTTTATAATAAAATAAACGAGAAATATATGAGAAATAAGAAATATGAGAGAATTTGCTGACTAATTAGCATGACAATATATAGAAATAGAAAGATTTGAACGCTAAAATTAGGCCAGATTTTGTTAATGCGTCACCATAATAAAACGATGATGCAGAGAAGGTAAGGAATGATTAACGAATTCAGATATAAAACATATCATTATTAACAATATCTTTTCTAAAGATGAGACATACTTTTGCAATAAATACAAGAACGAGACCGAGACGCAGTGGCGATGCTACAACGTGACAGAAACACTTCAATTTCACTTTTCAAATTAAATCAGGAATGGAAACCGAGAATTAGTAGACGTCTTCTTTAATCAAGGCGCGATATAAGGCCTTTTATGTTTGAACGTGTCCAAGTAGTCGATTCACTACAATTCAATTCGATCGTGACGAAATCGGAGACATAGACGGTGAGGAAAGAATACCGAGAAGTCTTTTGCTTCCTTTCTTACTTCGTTCCGTCCCTTCCTCCATCTTTTGCCAATATCGATATTTAATTAAAAGATCGAACGAGTTTTTATGGCATAATTTTTTATATTTTATTTACTTTTTTCGCATTAATTTATTTATAAAGAACTTAATTTTGAGTTTTTTAATTTTATAACTTTTTCTCATTATAATACAAATTATCTAGTATACAAAAACGATATCATACAAAATCATAATGATTTAATTAGTCGTAACATTCATCAGTTAAGTAGCAATAATCTTAGCAGTATAATATATACAAAAATTTTATGTCTTATAAAAACGATGGCAACCCTTCAAACTAAAAGATTTTTAGTAATAATAAACTTCGCACAATTTTGACAGTTTTGTAAGAGCTGTTAAAAATGCTAGATAAAAATAAAGATAAGGGCGAAAAATTTTAAACTACGACTAGATTTTGTTTTAAGAATTTATCGATAATTTTCTGTTTAAATTTTCCTCTTTTTTTCGTCTTGGTTTTTATTACAAAAAAATTTTTTTGTATTTAAAAAAAATTCTGGAATCTTATTATTTCTCAATTATTTATTTACAATTTTTTCACAATACGTTTCCTCCTGGGATCCCCCCTCCACCTCTTGTTCTTCATCTTTAACTTTCTTTCGTTGTAATACTTTCGTTGTAAAGATGATAGTAGTAATAGTGATTACGATGATAATGACCATGATTTGTTTTATGACGAAATAGCTCCAGCGTTTTCACGCTCTTGTAATTCCTGCAGTTCTTCCTCTTCGCGCGTGAGCGGAATCGTCGAGTGATTGTAGAGTCCTTGAGCCATTAGTTGCAAGGCCAATGGGTTTTTGGTACCGCTCGACTTTTTCAGTTTGGCACGTTTGTTCTGGAACCAGATTTTTATTTGGGCCTCATTTAGACCAAGCTCACCACTAAGTTGTTGACGTCTCTTCTCGGTCAGATAACGATTCTCGTTGAATTCATGCTGTTTGAGAAGAAGAAGAAGAGACAGAGAAAGACAGAGAAAGACAGAGAGTGAATGAGAGATATTTAACAATTCTCGAATAGGAGAGAAAAAAGTATAGGATTCGTCCACAAGAACCCAAACCCATTACAGGCATCAAATAAGATTTTAATGCAATTCGACGTCGGGGCAAGGATTAAAGCAATTCGTAAAAAAAGTTCACGATTAAAGTAATTTTTTCGAGACCTCTGAACCTTTCTTGATTAATGAATAATGATTTTTTCAATATACATTTTTAAATTTTCTAATCCGGCATTACTTACTTTCAGTCGCGCTAGCTGTGAACCACTAAACGCTGTTCTTGGTCGTTTGTCTTCCGCTGCGTTTCCCACCGTCGTCGGCGAGACACCTTTTTCGCTGGTTGGCTTCTTTGGTTTCCGTGCTCGAGGACCTAAACATAAGAGAAGAAGAAGCAGAGACGTTGCAAAATCATGCAAATGGATGGAGGTTTCATGAACGAATAAACGAATGAACGAACTAATGAATGAGCATAAAAATTCCACAGACCAAATAAAACTGTCTACTAATTATTCCGATATGACTGGATGTTTTAATGCTGAGTCTATGGGTCGGTCGAGTCGGGTCGTGTCGGTCAATCGTGCGCACGCAATTCGCATTTCGTAAACATAAAACGCATACAGTCGTTGCAAGCATTAATTTTCCAAACACGAACCAAATTCAAAGATTTATTGAGAACGTTTGGAAGAAGAAGGAGAAACAAAACGTAAAGCGTTTATTAAACTAATTCTTACTTTTAGGAACTGTCCCTCCCTCCCCCGCGCTTCCTCTGCCTTGTGCTTGCATACAACCTACTGTATCAACCCATCTCCCCCTTTTTTACCTTCTCGCTTTTTACCTTGTTTCTCACAAACATTCTTACCCCGCCCCAAGACAACCGTCTTTCAGAAGCAACGGAAGCAGCAATGTTATCTCAGTTTAAGCGCATGCTGGTGAAAAACAATAAAATTGAGTGCTTGAGCAAAAGAATCTACTTCCGTTTCCAATTGACTCGTCGTCGTCGTTTAATAATTAAATTTTAAATAATGCTCTATCACGGTCGCAATCAACGCAATGACTGCCAAAGTGTGGCTAATTCGAAAGCTGTGTTTCGTTACCGCTCCCACCCCGTCCCGTCTAACCATCGCGCTAACTTTTTCTAATTATTTCATTTACTCCAAAAGAGAATTAAAAATCGTTCGTAATCGTAACGAGAAAGCAGGGTGAAAGGGAGAAGCTACCCTTCTTGAAGTTGTTTAAAACAATTGAGGCAACACCATTTCATCTACCCTGGTTGCAAAAAACCGCGTAATCCAATTTTATTGCTCACTAGATGTGATGGTGCAGGGCGTTTGGGGTCTACTGGACCCTTAGGCGTATAAAATATGGCTTTATTTACGACTCATGATGGTCTTTATTGTGGTTTTTGACAAACGAGCTCACCACGTCAACATTTCTGGCGCGGACTCGTAATCACCATTCCCAAATTTAACACATACTAAAAGAGGTGGGAGTGTGGGGGCTGACGATAGTGGTGTCCTAGCTTTTATATGACTTAGCATATGTTTATTTGAATTCTTGGAAGAATTCTTTTAAAAGAGAAAAATTGGTTTCTTAATGAGCATAAACTCCGTCGCCCCCTTTCCCTGTCCGTTTCTGCAGAAGAAACATCGTACTGCATGTGTCCATTTAAGTCTCTGTGAACGCACTAAACTCGTTTTGCGGTTTTCGTCTTTAGTCTCTCCAAGAAGATGATAAATAACTTCTTAAAATGAAAAGTTATTTAAATTCTTTTATCGACCACGACCAAAGAAAATTGCTTAAACAATTTTCTCGACAAGTTTCCTCAAAAATTTCCTCAGAGATAGATTTTACTTAGAAATACTGGCGTCAAAAGGACGATGAGTTATTTATTTGTCACACCAAATCATTAAACTTTTGAAATAATGGTTTGTTTTTCTAAAAAAATCCACAATTTTTTAAATATTTTCGAATATTCTCAAGATTCTAAACTATTTCCTTCATTTCCATTAAAAAATATGGTTTACTCTCGATGCTTTGCAGATTATTTATAAAAAATAAAATACTAAAATAATTCCAATTATTCTAAAATCATTATTTTGCTTTCTTACTGCGCTGCCGTTTTGTCGTCATGACTCATCCGGTTGTTTTAATTCTGTTGTTTTTCCTACAGAAAATACTTACTTCTTCCTGAAAAAGAAAATGAGAAAGAATCGATTAAAAATTACATCCGTTTAATCTCGAGTAATTGCGTAAATAGCATAAATTCCTCAAAAGACAAAAAATAAAAATCGAAAATAAAAATCGCCTCAAAAAATTGAGAGGATAAGTTTCTTTAAAGCGAAATCGGTATAGGTAGAGAAAAGAATTTGATTGAAGTTTGGTGAATAAAAAGGAAAATCCAAGGATACCTTTAACAACAAAAACAAAAGCAATAAAATTTTTTCAAAAAATCAATAACATTGGAAACGGTTGCGAAACCAGCATGGCGGGGTAAACCTACGATCAATCTACGATGCAAGCAACAACAAAAAACAACAATAACAATCACCAACAGTATCAAAATATGTTTCAACGAATGAAAGACGTTTAAAATAAATGTCCCGTCACTAATCCAAAAAAGTAACAACAAAACCAACAAATTGGCAGCAGAAACAAATCGAACGCAACGAGTACACAATTCACGAAAGTTTAATCGTTGACAAAATTGAACAAATCAATTTCACTGAAAATGATGATGACGATAATGACATTCGACATAAAGATAATTATGTTTACAGTGACAGAGCACTGCGGTGGGGATAATTTCTCTTCCTACAAGCAAAAAGAATAGAGTGATGAATCCTTGACAACGAGCGTTGAAAAATGAAACCAACGTTAACAAAATTTACTAAAAAAACAACAACAGCAACAACAACAGGTCGTCTGTCATGCACGTGTTCAGAAGACCAGAAATTGTCGCCCGGATCACGAACTGCGGCAGAATCGTAACATAGAAGTGTTGCCGATGAAAGGAAACATCTGCTGACGACCTGATTTTTTTCATCCTGAAAACTTTAAATTTCACACTTTGATGATTTCTTAGACAGCATGAAAGAGCGAGAGAGACAGAGTGTGTATGTGTGTGTGAGAGAGAGAGAGTAAGCGGCGATGATAGGAAAGCACAGGCTGGGGAGAGTGAGAGTTTCACCCTGAGGTTAAAAGCATTGAACCTGTCGCTCGCGAATCAATTCCTTCAGTCGCAGTGTCACGTCTCACGAAGTGATGCCAGAGGAAGCGGGAGTAACAGAAGAAACTGTTGAAAAACAACAACATCGTAGTCAGCAAAAACGCCCCAGAGCTGGAACGCGTCGTGTGTCTAACGCATGGCGGTGGAAAATCTGTTTGCACTCAAAAGTGCCAGATAAGGAAATGATTGTTGTTGTTGTTATTGTTGGTTTTGTTATTATTATTCTGTTAATGTCCTTGATGTCCTTGAGCAGGCGGAGGACTTTTATTTTCTCTTTGTTTTTATGTTAAACATTTTCAGATACATTAAGCGTCACTTCGCCAAGGCGCCAAGGAGAAGATTGCTGACCATCATCGATACCGGCAACAATAACAACGACAACAACAACAACAAATTATTTTTACTTAGTAATAAAAAATTTAACATTGGCAGGGACTGCTGGTGCTAGATGATATTTTTTATTGCTGTTGTTCACGCCGTTGTTGTTGTTGTTGTTGTTATCGTTGTTCTCGTTGCATTCCAGCGCGTTTCCAACATCAACGAAAACATTCAGATTCAGTACAAAGAAAAAATAGGTCCGAGGAAGGGTTGTTTTTTGGCAACGGATATCCTTTATTTTGTCGTTTATTACCTCCTGCCCCCCACTCTTTCCCCCACTAAAAACCCAGACCCAAAAACAAGTTTTTATTGAAAATTTGTGATTTATTGTGTGACGAATGAATGAAAAGCGTGACAAAATCCAACAACTTATTCGTGAAGAATGATAGAAGGTGGAATGAAAGGATGGGGAGGAAGGAGGCTGGAGGAGAAGAAGTTAAGGAAGTGACTTGAAGCTACCCCTAAATGCCAAAGAAAAAATAATAGCATTAAATTCAATGTATTTTTGTTTGGATTTTTAATTATCTTACAATTTTTTATTTGTTTTCACGGAAGTTAAATTTTTCTTAATTTTTTATTTCAAATTTATTGCACAAAATTAATTTTCAAAGCAACACGATTGTCGATAAAACATCTTTGGATGAGGTTGTGAATTATCAAGCTTTAATTTGTTCGAAGAAGAATAACGATAAAATAAAGGGATAATAATTTTTAGAGAGCTTTTTCAAAAAGAAAATGAAAAAGTAGGCGCAATTTTTCTTTTAAAAAAGTATCTAAGGAAATATTTTAAAGAGTACTCGCAATGAAAATGAGAAAAAAATTCAAACAAAAAATTAAAGTTTGGAAACAAACACTAAATTTCGGAAAATTACTGTATAGGATCACTGAGATTTAACAACAACAATTATCTCTTAACAATCTACACACTTTACGACTTCAATCTTAAGCAAGCAAAACAATCGTGAAATGTATGGCAAATTAAAAGAAATATTCATTTCAGCAATCATGGATGAAATGATAGTGGTTTAAACACATATGACAAATTTCTTCCTCTCCTTCTACTTCTTCTTCTTATTATTTTCCTCTCTTATAAGCATAGTCGATAATTTGAATGTCGAAGCGAGACCAACCATCACCAACCAACCACGTTGTCAGTTTATGTGCGTCGCGTTCTAATCGCTTCATAAAGCAATTGTGTCCATCGTAACCAAATAACACCGTTGACTTCGAAACCAGCAAAACTGAGAAAAACTAGACTATTTGCTCGTCGCAGCTCTTTGGAGCGCTTTAAGAGCTTTCGTCAACCATTACCGGTAACTAATAATTTTACAGCAACGCGTTGCATCGCATGCATTTATATTTCACCGAGCTCGTATTCAAAAGAAAAAGCAACGACGCGTCAATCGATCCAACTCGATCAACACCACGAAGATTTCATTTGGTTTTTATAGAAAGGCAGCAGATGGACCGGATAGCGGGGTTGAAAAAGTAGATTAATACGTGAGGTTCGTTAATCATAGACGACGAAAACGGCGAGACATTGATTATGTATGACGAGACACTCAACAAACCGACACTTTAAAAACTGACTTTTCAAATTTAATGATTAAAAATTGTTGCCTCAATTTAATCAAGAAACTCGAATACAGTGATGAAGAAGAGCTGGAAGAAGAAGTAGAGGAGAACACATAAATAAGAAAACTAAAGAAAAAAATTAGAAACGGATCAATAGCACCGTGAAGGGTGGAAGCTTGTGAGAGGGGAGACCTAGAATGTGAAAGATCCACTACTTGAGGCTGTAGATCTGAACCCAGTTCTTCACTACATGATGAAATAGAGAGAATTTAGGGGGGGGGGGCGGGGAGAGGGATCCCAGTTCAACCTCCGTCGATTAGTTAATGACTGAAATCATGAATATACAGAACAAGTTTATCAGAAATTTCTGTCATAATTTCCTGTTCATTTATTCATACGCGGCCAATGGCCGCCCCTCAGACCGCCCCTCAAATCCAACACTTCTTGATTACATGGTTTGCTGGCAATCATTAAAATATGCTGGTGTTTCAATTACTTTTATTTGTTTTCCAGTTTATATTAGTGATATGTGGTCAGGTTTTGTTGCTGTCATTAATTTTTCGTTGTTGGCAAGTTTTTGTTGTTGTTTATTTCATTGAATCAAATTGAGTTATTTTCACTCTCGTTGCTTGATTTTCAACATTTTATGATTTCTTTACCTGCGGGACACTTTAATTAAAAAAGTGTGATCAATTGACAACATGCGAGGTATTTAAAACCAGTAATAAATCACACACACACAAATACACATGCACGCGGACACTGAAGCTTTTTGTGAATTCAAACAATGTATAAATTAAATAAAGTGAAAGTTATGTCAAAATCGATTGTCAATCAAAACATTCAGTTGATTAACTCAGATCAATAAAAACATCAATCAATGAAATTGAACATTTTAAAAAGGTTTCTTTAGTTTAAAATATTCAACTAGACCAAAGTATTTATATTGCTTAAAATATTTTCCTCGAACCACAATAATGCTCAATGACTTTAATACTTCATTACTTTTTTACTTTGTACTTCCATAATGAAGGAGACTTGCAGATAAAAACTTGCATTAAGGAGAAAATGCAGAAAAATGTGCGCATATATTTCGACCGAGAGAACGTCCTTGATTCAATTTAGCCCAGTCCGTCTGTGCGCATGTAAAAATAACGATTAGAAGATGACGAATAAAAACGTGAAAATTTGGTACGAATTGTCTTTTTCCCGGGTCTTGAAAATGCCACAACACCGAGTCAGCACTGCCACTACTTTTTTATTTAGTACTCCTACTACTTTTCATCTAATTTCATAACCACAGTCATCATTACATCAATTTAATATAAAAAGAAACGCCCACTTTTATCATCATCCCTTCAGCAGGCAAACGCAATTATTTTAAATGCTTTAAATTCAATTAAACAACATATCTCTTGAAAAACCATAACCCTCCAACCCGATAAATTATTTTTCCTTAGCAGAATAAATATTATATCTTTAATAAACATCCCACCGAAGGACGACCGCAGCAATAACAATATCATAGCCAACAACACACCCAATAACATTCTATAAGATTCACTTTCCTCTTAAAATAAACAAAGAGAAAACCCACAGAATAAACAAAGAGAAAACCCTTAAGAGAAACACCCACAAAAGTCACCCTCAAATATCCTTCCCACAGCCGTCAAGTGTAAAAGCATCTTTTAAATACACGCAGAGGGATCGATTTCGTCCTTTTTGTGTGCCTTGTGGATGAACCACCCCGAAGGAATGAATTATACGAGTGTATTAAGGCTTACGACTGTACAAAGGAGATAAGCTCCATTAAGATCTTCAGCCAACAACAAATTTAGCGAGTTTAGAGTAAATAAATGTCTTAACATTTGGGAGAGATGGCACCAGTTGAATGGGAGAGAATGATTAATGTTCCGGGAGTGACAGAAAAAGAGCGAGGGATCAGAACTTCATCAGCTTCTACTAGGCAGATATGCTTTAAGACTACATTCAATCATAATACCGAAAACTTAATTTTTATTAAACAATTTTATTAATATTTAAGGATACAGAAGAGTAAGAAAACGAGTTTATATTTAAATAAATTTTAAGTTATTATATTTATCTTTTTACTTCATATTCTTATATTACATTTTCTTATATTATTTTTTCTTCATATTATTTTGTTATTTTATTTCAATAGTATATTTCAATGTTCTCAAAAAAAATTGTGAAATAATAAAAGAATTAAAAGAATAAATGAAATGTATTATGAAATGTATATATGAAAATATGTAAAATGTTCTAAAAAATTTTTTAATTTTTTTGTAAAACAAATACATTTCTTTTATTAATTAAACTATTTCTCATTTTAATTAATGTCTTTCTTCGTTTGTCTGATACAAATCAAAAGAAATAATCAATAATGTCAGCAGATCTATCAACTTACACAGAAACCAAAGAAGAAACCGGCGAACCAACTAACCCAACCTCAAACACCTTAACACCTTAACCCTTTCTTATTGATAAATTGTTTGTACTTCAAATGTCCCATTTGCAATAACAACAACGTCAAAGATATTTGAGATGATTTAAAATGAAATAATAAAATTTCACCCCTAAGTTTTGCAACATAATTAAATACACAAATTAGTCACTTTGGCGTCGTTATTTTTTGATGATAAAAATGAGCGAGACGCAATCCTGATGCACGATAATAATAAAGTCGACAATATTGCGACAATGACGATGACGATGACATCGCAACAACGATTCTGATGTTGTGATGATGTTGGTGATGATGTTGGTGATGACATCGTTGTGTTGATGATACTGACGTATATTGTTTTAATTAAATCTATATATGTCTTTTACCCTCGAGCGAGTTGCATTTTCACAAAAATACCATTTCATTTTCAATTCGTTCTGTCACGTTAGATGAAACAAAAGAAGGCACGTTGACGTTTTGTTTTTAAATGAAATTGCTTCTGCGTTTTACACTCTCTTTTTTATTTACTTGAGCTTTGTTGTTCGTAAAATTTTCATCAAAGCGACCAACTTCATTGCGTATGATAATGGAAGAGTAATCCAACAACAACTGTTTATCAATTTCTTGCATCAATCGTATCAACTGCGGATCAATTGAAAAGCTAGCAACGTGCTCGCTGCCACGGAGATTTTTATAAAAAAATTCTATTGAAATTTTACACTTTTTTCCTTCGTCCTTTCGAATTCTGCTCATGCTTAAATGACAGGCAGTCAAATCTTTAAAAAAAAAGCATTTTCGATTTGCAGAAGGCGTATTCTTTGGCCCTTCCATGGATGCGATTGCGTGTGTGTGTATTTGTGTAAATAAATTTGGAAAATCTGGAAAAGGATGTGTCTATTCAGACGCACAAATATTGTGTTACTGCGTTCTTCCTCTAAAAGCGATTGCTGTCAGCCGGACTTGAATTTAATTAAATCTTTCTTGTCTGCGTGTCTGTAAAACTTAAGCGAAAGACAGTTCGGTCCAAAGAACTCTGTCGAAGTTCGTTCGTAGCTTTTTTATAGAACTCTATGCTTTCTTCGTATCTCTCTCTTTCTCTCTCACCATCTATCTCTGTATCTCTCTATCTTGCTTAGAAAAGTTTCGTTGAATTTCCTCGAGAGCTGTCGTTGCGACTTGTCACGTAAAAGCAATGCAATAAATTTTTAAAAATTTTTATCAAGGAAGTAGGTTCCAACAATTTTAATTGATTTTATATCATTCAGTAATCAAGCGAACACTTCTAGAGAAAGGTACATAAAGTCCTTAACATCACTCAACATACTCACTAAATGTTTCTATTTTAACACATCTTGAAGAGAAGTGGTCGCCACTCTCAACAAGTAATCTTCGTAAGAACTTTTACCCCCTCCATCTCATGGGACGGTCTGAAAACCCGTAAACACAACGCAATAAAAATAAAAAGGAACGCTGTGGCTTAGCTTGAGGCGAATCGCCGATGTTTTACGTATGATCTCTGTTTATAAAGGTCTTCCCAAAGGCAAATAAATATCCAACAGTTGTCAGACACCAGGCGGACATTTAATTAGTATACTTCCAGTCATCGATATGTTCACCAAACTGCTATAAATACTAATTCTGTAAAGTCTGACAACCATTTTAATGCCTTAATAACATTCATATATCATTCGATCTTCTATCAATCTTCATCGAAGTATATTGGTCTTCAATCAAGTTTCATTGGGTTCTTGTCTGTCGACATTTATGCCTATTGCTACTCATTAACGGATCAACTGCCTTTAGGAACAAAGAAAATTGCAATATCTGTCAATTTAATTACTTAATTATATCATTAAGATTGTCAAGCAGAGAACAATAAACAATTTATCTCGTTTGTGCCTGCGAAATTGTAAAGAAGTTTCGATATATTGTAATTGTATTCTTCTTTACAATATAAAAAACATACCATTTTCAAGGCCAGCAAACATTCACGGAGAAGGGGAGAAATCCCCCAATGAAACCTTAAAGTATCATGAAGTATCAATCTCTATCAATAAAAAACTTCGGTAAGGGCAATTATAGATGCAACGAACTTAGTGCACTAACAATCTCAACTAACAGTAACAATAACTATAACAGTAAAAGCAAACCTAAACGGTCCCGACGATCGTGGAATTAACGTTTCTTTTCGCATCATCAGCAACAATTGTCACCAACGTTTTACTTTAGTCGAGAGTTTCGATAAACATGGCACGAAATTAACGTAACTAAAATAACCGTCCATCAACTTCTGCAGAGCGCATCATGTGCATTCCATGTGCCCCCCACTGATCAATTGCTCCAACAAATGATTATCATATCATCAAGCAACAAATTACGAAGTACCGCTCTTTTTTCGTATAAATTGCAGATCGAACATCCATCCGCATCCTAACATCCGCACATTGCTCCGTGATACAGTTGGCGAAAGGTCCTAATTGATTTAACGATTGCTCTGCGATTGTTTAGTATAATGAGTTCATCTTATGCGTCCATTTGGTCAAATCAACGTGAGCAGCTTCACCCGCCGCAACCTTTATCACATTTCTTGCTCGGCGCGTTCGTTCTGGCTTGGCCGACTGTTCCACTGACTGACCGGCGAAACTTCTACGTAATCAACGCTACAGAAAGTGGCTTCACTGAACGCACTTAAGAAGTCCATTCGATTTGTCGTCATTTTCGTGATAAGCACGATTCGAGCAGAGACCAAATCAAGACTAAAGGGTGACCAAATGACCAAAAAAGTGGGTGAATTATCGAGTACGCGGCAAAACTGTTAACGATTCACTCAATTATTGTGCAGGCAATTTAGCTGCGGATTGGGCGGTTGGCTGTATAGTAGGAAGACTACTAAAGCTCCTTGAAGCGATCATTTAAGTGATCGAGTATAGAATGACTAATGAGAAAAGCCAGTCGTGCTATTTAAAGAACTTAATGATGATTCAGCTATAGATTGATTGTTATAAACCGTTGGGCTATTGAGAAATTTCTGGCTTCCGTTTACTTCCCCTCGGTTGTGTCATATCTAGAAGTTATGCAATTTGTCCGTAATACATTCTGTATAAATCCATGTAAGTCTTCTGAACCTTGGTTTATTCAGCTCAGAGATGATCAATCTCCAATTCGATATGTTGAACACTGAGTTGTTAAATACATCGATATCATCTTTATTGTTTTTAACTGAATTTCTATTTCTTTAACCGAACATGTGAGAACAAAAAAAAATAGAAGAGTCGTCACGCATAGTGAAGTCGGGACGCAGGCAATTACAGCTTCCATTATGATATCAAAAGTAAATGACAATAAAAAATGAACGAATAATAGTGTACGAGTGAATAGTACGAGTACGAGTAATAGTGATCCGAGATCGCCACACTTTTCAATTTCTAAGATTATTTTTGCCTTAAATGAGGAAGCAATTAGGATTCACGGATTTCATCTCGACCACAGGATCATGCAATATTTTAGGATCTCGTTTTGACAAAACACTGAATACTTCAAATGTTGCCTCGTGCATTTTTCTAGTATGTTATTTCTTCCTCGCATTCGAACTTTAATAAACAAGCCTGCTTAACCCCCCCCCTCCCCACCGATTACGTCTCATATAAAAAAATCGGTAAATAATCTCGGGCCTAAGGAAGAGAGGCTCGAATTGCATGCAAGACGAAATGAAGTTTAAGTAGCTGTTATTGCTGTTTCACTCTAAGCTGTCAAAGAAGCAATCAAACGATGCGAATGATGAAGCTCGGACTGAAGACGAATTAGTATTAAGACTTACTATCCTTCGTATTGAAATTATTCTATCTTCGTCGCATTCATTTTGATGCAATCTCATTTTTGTCTGGGGGCTACCGGTTCTATTTAATCCCTTGAGGGATAAATCGTTTTCGACTGCAAAAGCAAAACAAACAGACACAGATCCGATCAAACGGCAGTCCGGTTGACCGACCGACACGAATGACCCTACAACGAAACAACCAACAGAACAAACAACTGGTTACCAACAACTTGATCTCTCCCCTCTTCACCTCACTCTTCACCCTTTAGACAGAATTCGTTATTGCGTCTTAACGGTTAGCTTGTGATTTGAGAGACGGACTACTCGATGGCATGCGGTGGCATGTGATTGGTGTCTCTGAAGTAACCCTTTCCGCAGTTTATACCCGCCGAGGTTTCCTGCGTTTGTAACGTCGTAACTGAGTGCTTTAAGACCTAGTACCGCACAAGACCTTCCACCTCTGTCGCCCACCCGTCCCTGAATCGATGCATTACGAGACCTTTAATCACTTTGCACGCATCCATTCCTCGTTGAGGTTACTGTTTTTGTTAATCTTGCCATAATTTCCTAAGCACAGTGACGGCGGCGCCAGCACAGGTGGTCTTTAAAAGACATGCGGCGGAGGCATGAACTACACAAATCTCTAAATCTCTCCTTCCTCTTTCTCTTAAGGGTATGCTTTCCCATGAGTTGACCTTATGATTTTATTTTTATACTCTTTTGTAGTTTCAGCTGAGTAAGACGCAAAGTATTTGCCCGTCGCCGACGGCATATCCATCTCTATTGATTTCGCGTCGACACACGGTGAAACACGAAGAGTCATTTCGACGAGCGTGTATGCTCGCGCACATTAATTAAAAGCTTCATTAATTGATTAATATTGCCTTGGGGTAAGGACGAATGGGGTTTTAAGAACTGCGGCTCTGGCATCAACTCTGGCGGCGCATCGCTGCGATCGTTGTTTATTTAACGGTCGCGACGGTAGTAAAATAAGGCGCTGGTAGATGATGGTTGTTGGTGCCCTCGCGGAATTCACAACAAAGCGACGTTGCGAACTGGTGATGGTCTTCAAGTGTTTTGCATTTTTTGATCCGTAGAAGATTGATGTTAATTTTCGAGAGCGTGGTGTGAACATTGTTTTGGGTTCTCCCTTTCATTTTGTTTTTTTTTCGGGTTTCGGCATATTCAGGAGAACACACACGACGCGTCGCCGCCATCATCTTTTTTAAAAAACTTATAAGAATGAAAAGCGGGGGACATCATTAAAAAATAATCATATTGAAGATTTCACATTTCAGTAAAAAAAATGGATTGGATATTAATTCAGATCGGTAGGAGCGTCTAAGAGCGCCAGCATCCCTAATATAAATAATAAAATTTGCTCTCGAAATAATATAAATTTGCTCTCGAACTCTAATAACCAGTGGACAGACCAGACCCATTTTTGGGAAAAAATTTGTTTACACGAAATACCGTTTTAGATTCAAATTCATATATATATATATATATATATATATATATATATATATATATATATATATATATATATATATATATATATATATATATATATATATATATATATATATATATATATATATATATATATATATATATATATATATATATATATATATATATATATATATATATATATATATATATATATATATATATATATATATATATATATATATATATATATATATATATATATATATATATATATATATATATATATATATATATATATATATATATATATATATATATATATATATATATATATATATATATATATATATATATATATATATATATATATATATATATATATATATATATATATATATATATATATATATATATATATATATATATATATATATATATATATATATATATATATATATATATATATATATATATATATATATATATATATATATATATATATATATATATATATATATATATATATATATATATATATATATATATATATATATATATATATATATATATATATATATATATATATATATATATATATATATATATATATATATATATATATATATATATATATATATATATATATATATATATATATATATATATATATATATATATATATATATATATATATATATATATATATATATATATATATATATATATATATATATATATATATATATATATATATATATATATATATATATATATATATATATATATATATATATATATATATATATATATATATATATATATATATATATATATATATATATATATATATATATATATATATATATATATATATTTACTTCAATATCTGCAATGCTTCTCTCAATACGTTACAGATGGTAGAAGTCAATATACAGAATTCCATTTAGGAGTAGAATTTAAAAGTATTTAAAAAAAAACGAAAACCAAAAACTACGGCGAGTCATCGTTGTGTTATGACTCAAGATTAGAATTATGATTCCCAAACTAATTTGACCCCACAAGATGATGGCTATTCATTGTAAAATATTTTTAAGTCTTTCCAACAGATCTGGAAGAGCAAGATCTAAGAAATTCAGGTTTTAAAGGCTACGATAGTTTTTGGAAGCCGTTTATAAAATTTACTTTTATTATTTAATCAAGTACTAAATGTAGTGATAGTTAAATGAAAATTAATTTTTACGACTGCACTAAAATGAAATTTGTGGCTTTTAAAGCCACAGCGGAAAATGGACAAACCGTTTATATAAATTCATCCTTTGCAGAATGCTTAGTTTCTTTGAATTCTAATTAAATTTAATCTGAGATAATCTTCTGTTAGGCTGTTCCCAGCCTTCATCAAACCTGGTTCTTTTGTAAACTCTCCAACAAACAAAATTACTTGAGAACTTCGTTTCCGTGAGCTTTGTTTCTTGCCATGGGTCTGCCTTTTCCAATTGATAGAGACCCTTAATAGAGTCATAAAATGGTCTTTATTGCACAACAAATTACTGTTTTGCTTCGCTACTGTAGTTGCGGCTGCTCCAGTCTTCTTAGACGTTGCTTAGTCTGCATGCTCGATGACGATCGACCTATTGATCAATCTTGTCTTTCTTTGTCTGAAGATACTCTGAGTTCATTTGTGACTGGCGGTTGTATATGTTTGCTTTAATTTAAATATTCATAATTCCGATGTTTATTTTGCGATCCAATCAAAGGAGCCAGTAATGATGATAACGATGCCCACGCTGGCGCACGGCAATAGCGACGTCGCTCAGTTTACCAACAACAACTACTAAATCAATGCCCGACTATCAGGGTGGTCTACAGGTTGAGCGCCTCCAAAAATGCTTACATTTAACAGAAAGAATTATGATAATCGTTGTGGAAGACGATTTAGTAGAAATTAAATGCTCACAAAAAAGTATCAAAAGATGATCACAGACTAAAAAAGAAGAAGAGGGCCGAGGAGAGAGACATCAAATGATCATTCGGTTTTGATATGTTTATTAAGAATCCGCAGCAGTAGAACGCGTACGATAAGGGTTCAAATCAGAAACGAAAGATGTTACGAAAAAGAAATACAAAGGGCCGAATGTTACGATATAAAAGTCTCTTCGTACAGACCGCAAAGACCAGGGTAGTACCCCAGATGACAATCATGAACATCATAGAACGGCCGCTCAATCAACAACGATCATTTAAAGAGAGAAAGATGAAGAGAGGGTGAGAAAGGGAGAAGGGGAGAAAGCGGCCTGAGATGCAGTCAATGGGAATACTGTTTCTGCTTAATTAGGCCATAACATAATACTGTTTACATCTTAATTATCGATCTCACTGATATGATTAGAAAACTGATCGACAGACTCTAGTAGTGGCGTTGACGCCACCTTCGATTTTAGATGCAATCCGATGTTATTTATGTTGCTGTCGCATCTGCTAATGCTGGTGATTGGTTACTCAAACAAGCAAATCGATGGAATATTACTTGCAACAAATGCGGTTAGCAGCATTCTTTGCGGCAGCGGTTGTCTTGGTAATGGTAATCGATACCAACTCACTAGAGCCTCGTTGCAACAGCTACGATTGACAATAGTGTGAAAAATTCACACTTCAACGGCAATTGGACCCAAAACCAGCATTAATAGACTCATTTTGATTTTGAAACAATAAAAGTGTCAATATCTTTTTGCGGGTTCATCGACTCCTGTGGTCCAGTAGTGCAGAAGATGCACGCCATTCTACGCCACAACATCGACATTACTCGGTGTAACAGTCATCGGTGACAAATTATTGCACATTGTCACGACTTAATGAAATCGCTGGTTTATCGGGGCACCTAGAAGATACCGTGCGTGCGGAGTACTCGAAGTAACACGGAGTCTGGACGAGGAGAAGGACGAGTAAGTTGTTGCTGCTGTGGCTGTCGGTTGCTGGCTAGTGGCTGCTGCGCTGTAGATTGAAGGAATTGATTACAAACTGAAAAGCCACACCGTTCACACCCCAATGAATTTATGTTTCATTTATTTTTGCGGAATTTTTACTATCATGCATAACCAGTATAATTACATACGGAGATACTCAACGTTCAGCTCATTTAATCAGCATCGGTATATATTTTTGATCTTTCATGTCATGCGGGGAGACGTCAGGAACAAGTAGGCAACTGGCAGTCTAATACTGACTGTTGGCCAGACAACTACAGGCTCCCAAAGATTGAACTCATCGAACGCTACTTCGATTTCACAATTTTATTAATTAATTGAACTGGCTCTAATGCAGACCAAATTATAAGTAATATCTAATGGAAAGGCTTTTCCAGTAATTAGATACTTTACTGCAAATCACCCTTCTCACATGGGCCACTCTTCGAGAGACATTAGAATATTGCAGGTATTATATGACGAAATAATTATTAATGAGACAGTCTTCTCAGACGTTGCACGAACAACCAATTGAGCAAGGAAACTGTAGACACTTTCAATCCCACAAGAATGAAGAACGGAAATGTTTGCCCATTTGAGAGAGCTGCGGAGACAGAGGAAATAATTCAGTCAAAGATTCAAATGCGAGCAATGAACGGACAAAAAGAACAGTGCTAGCCATTTTCAGCTAAGCGAGATCGCATAACTAGAAATATTAAAATTTCCGAGATAAGATTCATGAAAATAAATGATATTTTAAAATAAACGGGATCCTAAAAGAACGATATGTCCATCGTGAGAAACCAGAAGTGAAATGGCCTTCATTAGGTTCACACACAAAAAGGCCGTTAAAGCCGAGATAATGTCCCACAAAGTCGAAGGCAAAACAGTTCGGTAACATATTATGGAGAAGGGTCTAAAAGCTTCTTCATTAAATTCTACTCATATGTGGCCGTATTTGTCTCATAGCAAGTGCTGAAAATATCTGACAGCGCGCAGAGCTAATAAGATTTAGATTTAGGCAAATATTACTCACCTATTTCAATTCAAAATATTCTTAGGGTTACCACAGAAATTGTAAATTGTGTTTATAAAATGCGATATACAAACAATATTAGAGTCTTTACAAGCTCAATAAGCATACTATTAAATGCCTTTACAAGGTCTTTTTTCCTTCTCCGACAATTTTTCAGAATTCAATGAGACTGTCATTCAAAAGAAATAGTAAATGTACGTCGGATTATAAAAATTGAAAATTTAATTAATTTTCTATTCTACATGTTTTATTTTAAAATTACAAAAGAAGCTCCCGGTTTGCGGGGACCCGCTTTGCATAAATCCGGCGCTGTGATTACGTGAGAGTTTTGCAATAATTTAAAATATAATTGACACTTTCTATTCTTCACATTCTACGCTATTTTTCCATCCTTTGCTACGCCCTCACTGCGTCATAAACTATTGTCCAGAGTCCAATTTCTAACAGTGCGAAACTTACTTGGAAAGACTTGGAAGAATATTTTAAAAAGTAAGAGGAAAGCACACGAAGGAATAATCACTGCTGGTGCTAAGCAATCACCCACCCACCCGACCGACCGACCTAATGCGAGAGTGCAAAACAATAATCAATCAAACCAAAGATCGCTCCCAACAAAACAATAATTATTGAAGCCAATGAATGTGTTGATATTAATGAAATTGAAAATTTTCTGAATGAGTCTATTAAAACAATCGATTGGTTATCGAGTGTACCGTTGAAGTTGAGTGGCCGGCCTACGCCTTGGAATGCTTTTATCAAACGATCATTATTTGTGAGCACACTACGATCGTGCGATCGAGCGAAACTTCCCATGGACTAAAATAGGAATCATAAATTAGTCGATGGACTTCGATTGTATTATCGTAAAATCCATTATGGCTCATTAGTGAGAATATGGAATCGTTTCAATCATCATCGTAATCATTAGGAATCATTCGTGCGTATTTACCAGCTGTCAGTCATACACCCAATTTGTGGGCTAGTACGTTCAATTATTGATCGCTAAACCAGATAAATATTAATTTCGCCATCGACTCATAAATGCCTCTGACTGACTGACTGACTTTGCATTTGCAAATATATTTCCCTGACGTACACGCCTTTCATTTGGCCACAAGTAAACAATTCCATCCGTGCCTTTAGCAGATTGACAGTTCTTTCAACGTTTCACGATCAATCGGTGTTTCTGTGCTGCACGTGATGTCGTAGGTGTCGATGTCGTTGTTGATGTCAAAAATTTAAAATCGAATACGTACGAGTTCATACACTTGATCACACGGCGCACCCACCAGGCACCAACCGTCATATTTATTATTATCGTCCTTCCATGTCCACCGAAGTCGATGCAGTCGATCGTGACAAAACTCTCTAACGCAAGTGTAGAAAATATAATGCTGAATTTGATTAAACGGCGACCAGATCCAGAACGAACGGCCTTCGTAGCAAATTATCTGGACTCAAAATATTAATTAATTGGATTTTTTGCAACAACAACAGCAACAACAGCAACGATAGCAGCACTAGAACAATCGTTTAATTAAGAGAGCAAAATCTAATAAAATTCGATGCCAGACTTCCTCACGAGATACCACAATCGCTACACATCATTTACTGTCTGGATTCAGAGGACCGCAGATATCTGCCGCTACGTCTGTAGATCATCATCAGTGCCATATCATTCAGAACAATGGCAATCTCTTCTGGCAAGAACGATGTATAGTTTGCATCTTCTGTGGTCAGACAGATACGCACAAAGATGAACGCATCTCACAAATCTTAAGGAAAATGAATGAGGACAGTCGAAATGGGGAGCATTTATGAAATGCTGGATCAGGTAGCTCGTCTGTAGCCGCAGCAGCGAAAATGTGTTTGTTTTATAGTCTATTAAAAAGATCATACGTCCTTTAAACTCGTCAAATTCGCCTAAAGCCGATCAAACATCGGCTTATCGGGCGATCCGAGAGGCCCGTATTGCCGTTTCGAAATTGCCTATAATGACTTCTTATTCACTTTATAGGTGTGGGATTACTTCTCGAAATGCATTATCAGTTAGATGTATCTAGATCAGCGGACTCAAGCTTCCAGACTGATAAAACACATTTAGCACAGGTAATACATTTAACCATATCTGAAATAATCGCGACCTATACTTGAACTACGCTACAAGCGATAAATCCTGCCTCTTTGTAAAATTGCGTTTTCACTAAAAACTCTCACTTAAAAGATGATCTCGGTTTGATTGAAAATTTCTATCTCTTTGCTTATAATCTTTCCTTTCTTATTCCATATTCTGCATTTCTCCGCATTCCCTTTTCCTTTCATTACTTATTTTAAGTTAAACACTTCCTCCGATTTAAACCCTTTATTAAATCCTTGGTAATTCCGTAATTACGGGTCATTTAAGAACCAAAACAATCCTACCGTGCCACCCTTAAATACATAAACACTCCTAAATATTCGTCAAAATCAAAATATCTCTCGAGGTTGCTTAAGACATAAAAATCAATAAAATAAAAGCAAACAGGAATATTTGAGTTGGCTCCGATGAGCTTGGCAAAGCCTTTAGCTCAGCGGCAGGTCGGTATTTCTATACGATGTTTTTGGCTTTTTGTTTATTTTATAGCGAATGCTTTTGAAATGCCAAGACATTTCATAAGTTATTTAAATTGCTTAATTTTCATGTTCTGACCGAGATGTATTAAGCCAAGATTTAAACAACCGAAGTGAAAGCAGAGGCGGAGGCTATCTATAAGCGCAATGAGGGTTTGAAGTGGCATAAATGACCACCTTATCTCTTTTAGAGGTAATAATTTTAGAGAAGGTAACCATCCAAACTGTCGTTAAATTTTCGATTTTGAGAGAACGAGCACCCTTTTGGAGCGTCCCTTTACATTCCAGATGAAATTGTTTATCTTAAGTCTGGACTTTCCCCGAAAGACCTAATAGAGAGGCCCTGAAGATCCTACATGCTTTATACCATTATACCTTTAACATGCTTTATACCATTTAGATAATTTCTTCTTTTAGATCTATGTCTGTATCATTTGATTTCATATAAAATATTCGGCTAGCAGGAGAAATAATGGTGGTTCCATGTGCTCCCCATGCTCCCCGCCAAACGCCAACTCTTGACATTTCATTCGGGCTGATCTTCAGGCTCTTTGCTTGGACCGCACGCATAGTCGACAGACTTTCATAAATCCACCGAAAGCGCACTGGCCTAATCGGGGGACACTCATCCAACAAACGGACGGACAGTTCGTACCATATTCTTTCCTGGGCTTAATATTTCGCTTCGATTTTTGTTTACTTTGTTTTTGTTTGTGTTAGTATTTGTTGAATTCATTTCTCGCGTCTATGCATGTTAGTCTTATTGTTACTCGTGTTGGGTTGTTGGTGCTGTTTTATCTTTGAAAACCATTTTAAACAATAAAGACAAACAACAAGCAACGACCACGATATAAGTAATGACAATAACAACAATAGTAAGTATTATTACTAAAACTATTAGTTCAACAACAGTAACAACGACAACAACAAAAAGAATAGCAACATCTCGATGATCACGTTGATGAAGACATCTTAGAATTTTGTAATTCTTCTAGCTTAAGTGTGCGTATGTGATTTTGCGCGTGTTTCTGTGTGTACGTGTGAGTGTGTATGCGTTAGTGTATATGCTTTAGTGTGTATGTGTATGTGTGTGTTTATTTATGTGTGTGTGCGTTGTATTTGTGTGTGTATTTGCGTGCGTTTTTTGATTCATTTTTATTCATTTTTACGATTGTATTATTTGCATCGATTTCACATGGTTTCAAATACCATTTGCAGCGGCAGCAATTGCAGCGACAAAAACAACACTAGAAATTGTTGCAAGCGACAATACAGACAACACTAAAAATTGTTGCAAGCAATCATTCCTCATCACTTTCTATCCCTTGCAAAACTTCTCGGTGCAGATTGATTCGGAATGCTATGAACGTTCGTGATGATGAAAAATTTAACGAATAAGATCTGCACCTTCATTTAAAGCATGTAATTAATTTTCCTTATGGGTACCGATTCCTACCGGTACAGTAGTTAGAGCATAAGAATTTCTTTAGGAACTTGAAGACTTTTCGCCTAGGACTCTAAGACAAATAGTTTATCCTTCAATAGGTTTGGTATTTTTGGTCCCTGGCGGCCTCGATGGTATTTGGAGAGTAACGCTGTTAAAACATCTATGTGATTACTTTTAAGTTTTCTTATTCGGTATTTAGTCGGCTGGTCGATTGTCCGGGCATTAAGTGGCTTAACGTCTCAGTTGCAACGTACACTCATTTCTCGAATCGTCGCCATGTGTTTATGTCGAAGACCAATACTGTGGAATGTGAGGCTCTTGTTGACAACTTTTTTACAATGGACCAAATTCTTCAGCAACAACAACAACTAGAACAATGACAGAAACTGACAATAGTCAATCAGTTTCAGTTTCGCATTTAATTCAACTCCATAAATGATTTGTGATCAACCAGTTGTTGTTTTTTGTTTGTTTTTACAGTAGATGTCATTGCTTTAGCTGTTATTATTATATTTGCTATTATTTTGCTGTTAGTGTTGCCAACTCTGAGTGTGGAATACTAATTGTGTAACCGTTGCAGTAGATACATTCATGCCAATATTGCTCCTACGTATAAAGGAGTTGATCGAGCGATTGCACCGATCGGACCCTGATGAAAGATCGATCGATCAATCGATTGAATAGAAGTCGAATCCAAATTGATTCAACTGATGAAGAGTATTCTTTATTGTTTGTAAACTTTTTGTGGCGAATTTTTGAATTTTCTATGATATATCATTGAAGCGTTTCTAGAAGAATGTGCGATCTCGTCAATAGTTTTGTTGTCGTTGTTTTAGTTGCCGTAATCCATCGTTTTGTGTTATTATTGTTTCTTCTTTATTTCGATTGACTTTTCATACAAAAATAGAAAGAAATACAACGATAGACTTACAACAACTTCACGCTTAATTGATGCCTGACGCTGACTCTACTACGCGGCATCGATTATGTCGTATCGCATCGATCCCACTTATTTGGTTAGTTGAGACATTGTTCTTGTTAGTTGTTGCTAATTTAAAAGTCTCTGCCAACATAAAAACGTCGACAAAATCCAAACAGTATACAAATCAATTTGAATCTCATTCAAAAAATGAAAAAAATTAAGAATGATTTATTCATACGAAGAACGATTATAATGAATATAAAACATTTTTTAAATTCCTACAAAATTAATACCATAAAAAAGTTTCACTTCTTCTGGAAATAAAAATGCCTTCGGAAAGATACTCGTAAGGATCTTCCCCCCTTTAAATGTTTTACTCTCGTTTTATTTCTTTATGAACATAAAGTAAACACGAACTCACACACACGAATATACATACACACGCGTAACTTCATGCTGTTCTTCGTAAACAAATCATAAAAAATGTCATAAAAACATCCGCCTAATCCTCCCTTATTTGGCAGATAATCCTTTCGACTTTGCGATACGTTTTACCTCCAGTATCTAGCAAGTAAGTCTTTGTTATTGAAGTTTTGCTGTTTCGAGCATTAGCTGTTACCGCTCATTGAATTTGGACACTAATCGTTTCGTGTGACAAATCAGTTTAAATAATTTATTAACGAAAATGGATAAAATTGCAAATAAAGGAACCCGCAGATGTTTTCGAAATAATAGTCACGTCTGTAAAAGGAAAATCCCTTAGAAGACCAATACCTAAATTACTTTTAATAACCCCTAAATGCATTTGAGAGAGTGCTATTGGGGGTTAAGGACGGTACGAATTGGTTTATTAAAAGCTCACAAAACTATTTGGAAAGTATTTGTAAATTCATACTTTTTAGATTTTCGAGAAAATTATAAAAAAATTGGTGTCTGAACCTTCGTCGAATTTACAAAATCGGTAATATTTGGCGATAAAGAACGGTCGGGTTCGGGTCGGGTTAATAGGACAAGTACTCAAAATGTCATTCATTTCTTGGTTTACTTGTTTTATATCGTAATCGTGTATTGAATGCGATAAAAAGGAGCTAACCAAATAACCCTTAGGGCTTATTTGACTCGAAGGTCTATTTCGGGTTAATATTATGATTACTCGGCTACTCGTTTTCGTTTCGAGGAGTAGTGATTTTTCATTGAATCATCTAAATCACTCTCTTTTTCCGCTAAAAAAAGACTAAATTGTCTTAAAGATTGTCTTTTGATTGAGGAAGAATCAAGCAAGAGAAGAAAGAGAAGTGCAAGGAGGGGTAGCATATGCTGGAAGTTGTCGTACTTGGCAGATTATTCTTTACATATCTTATTTTTTCTACTTTTTCATCGAGAGACTACTTAATTCAACTCATTGTTGTTGCTATTTTCCCTTCTTCTTGGTTTGCTTGTCGTTGCCATTCGTACATCGCTTCTGATGTTCTTCTCTTATTGTTGTTTTTGTTGTTGCTGTTATTGATGTTGTTGTTGGCGTTGTTGAGTTTTTGTCTTTAATTTGTGGACCCACAGCAGCGTTTTTGTTGTCACTAATTAACTCATTAACATTTGGCTTGACTTTGTACGGATCTGGTTGACATTGGCCGCACTGCCGCAGTCTCTGCCACATTGCTACGCTGCTTCGTTCTGCCAAGCCCAACGCGATGCTGCTGCTGTTACTGCGTTTCGTCGGAACCAAGAATTGCTCCCCTTTTTTTAATGTCTTTGATTGTAGTCTTGGGGTTTTTTTCATGTTGACTCTTATTAATGTTCTTGATATCATTTTAAAGAAGTTATTCGCAGCAGCCTGCTGCTGGCGGTTTATTGCAAATATAATCGTGTAATACTATACATAATTTCTCTAAATTCCTACCCTTTTACCTCCGCAAAAACCGTACTGAACTACTACTACTTTCCTATCTTCTTCCCCTGCTAAAAAACCGAAGCAGGCTTCACTCTTTCTTCTTTATTGTTTGCAGGGTGAATAGTATAAAGAACAAGAAGGGAAGATCAGCGAGAAATTGAAAAGCCGGCCTTTGTGTTGTCGTGTCGTTGTATCTTTTTTTGTCAACAACCATCAGTCAACATGTTTTCATTGCTACTCAAAACGGTCATCGTATGTTGCCGAAATGCACAGATTTCTTACATGCCTTGACTGTAATTTAATACAATTCCTATTCTTTAACGACTTTTCACTTCGACGAGGGGAAAGGAAGACATGAGAAGGATTTCACAGAGGATAGTGAGTGTTTTGAAAGGGGTTTATTCAAGTAATATAACTCTCAATACCAGGAAGGATTCAATACCAGGAATACCAGGCAGGATTGCCGTAGCTTTTAAAAGGTACTTTTGATAATTACAATCTAAATCAACAGCATTATATTTAGAAGCAATTGCAAAAAATCTATAGGAGCAATAAAAGGAGTTCAACAGATTAATAAGTCTTCAATATTATGTCTATCAGCACACTCACACGCTGCCATATTTGACAAAGACAAAACCTTCATAGCTTTAAACAACTCTGTTGACACTGACAACAACAACGACAACAACGTTGATAACGATAGCCACAATCACTGAACGCCAGCAATACTCGGTGCCCGGCAGTCGCAGACTTTGTCGTGGCCATGTACCCTGAACCCCTTTATTCTTTGCATTATACGAGCCTACGCGAACTCGTATAAGGTTACATCTTAAAAATAGCCTCGACAAACCTCGACAAACCTCAATCAAAGCATCACTTTTTTACACCTTTCGACAGGCAGCCGGAGCCGCAACCTCACTATCATTATTGTGATTTTTCTTATTGCTATTGCTCTCTCCTTTCAACATGCAAATTACAAAAAACTTTGACACTTGCAACGTTTTCAATAACTTTGACTGATGTCTGTCGTGTCAGTCTGCATTCAAGACCGCAAATGTCATTAAATGCCAACCTGACGTTAACCACTTTTATTCGCTTTGACAGTTAGTAGTTCTAGAAGTTAATACTCTTGACAGTTTCGAACAACAGCTACGAAAGAAATTAAAAGGTTGTCCCGAAGAATTCGATGGTAAATGTGAGAAAAAGTAGGCGAAAAAACGTCCATCTCGAAAAGACGATAAAAGTGCGTTATTACCAAAATATAAACTCTTGAGTTTTGGCAACCTGTAAAAAAGGCTGAAATATTTTCGGTGCTCTTCTTCCCATTCTTCTAATTTTTTCTTACTCTAAAAATCTTTTTAGACGTTTTGGTAATTCACAAATATTTTAGTACGGTATCATTCAATGTCGGGATAGAACGGAAGAGAAGAAGAAGCGGAAAATAAGGGATTACATAAGACACAAAAAGTATGTAAAACAGGAAAACAAAGAAAAAATTAACCAAATTTATTTTTAGCCATCAAGCATGCAAATCTTGTATTGATTTCATTAAAGTACAAAATCAATTCAACCAAACTAGTGATGATCATCACGATCATCAAAATCACCAGCAAAAAAAACAGAAATTCAATTACAAAGAATACCACTAACACCATCAACGCCTTCAGCAGTGTCAATGACGTGCCAAATAGTGCCAATAATCTCATGGAACAGCAATAGCAACAGCAACAACAACAACAATAGCAACAGCAACAACAACAGTAGCACCAATAACAACAATAGCAATAACAACAAAATGCAATTGGCATGAAGCGGCTTCTTATCACCCAAAATAAACACATCAACGCATCATCTCGGCAATTGAAACTGAAAGCAAAGTCATATGAAAATGATAAAAGAGAGGACGAGAAGGAGGGAGAAATAAAAAAGCAAACTTCGACGATCGTCTCTGATCTGAAAACAATAGCAATGACATTTGCCGCCCGAAGCATCGGCAACATGTTCGACGCACCGAATCCATGAATGAACAAATGAAACAACGAACGAACGAACGAACGAATGAATGAGAATGACTTCTGTGATCGACCTTCCAAATGAAAGCGAAATATCGTCACACCAACACCATCATCACTAGCCTCAGCGACGGTCTCAGCACCAGCAGCAGCCCTAGCGCACCAACTACAGCTTCGGCCTCAGCGACAGTATAAAAAGAATTCTCCTCTTTACTCAAAATTCACCGAGGATCGCACATATCCGTTGTGAATGTTATCATAGCGTCTTTCCGCCGGTTTCTGTTCATCGAACGTCGTTGTTATTAATAAAGACCACACAATTTGACAACCAGACCACCCAGGAGTACTCACTCCAACTCTTTTAGCTCGCCATTTGGTGGCTCGGAGCTGATCACATGGGGAGCAAAGAGCAATCCCTGCAGATTGAATCCAAAGCCGAAAAGTAGAGTGAAAGCAGATGGTGAATGGATGGATGTCTCAAGTGGAGAAAAATGTTATAGACTCAATACTCGCGACTAATAATAATCTAATAGTACAAATCTTAAACATTACACAAATTATTACATGATGAAAATGATTATAATCAAATTGTATGGATGTAATAATTAGTTTCGTGAGACATTTCTGGGATGACATTTTTCCTACGACATTAATTAAACAAAAGTCATGAATTTATCAAGTCTATAAAAGTGTCACGTTCTATCAAAACTTTTAAATACCAATGGAGAAAAAATATCTCCATAATCAACAATAAAAACCAGCATAAATTTACCGTAAACGTACCATATGGTACATAAGTACCGACAATGAACATTAAATCATTTTAATAGGCCACAAGCTAAAGATATAACCTCATAAAGATTTCAATTCGAAATGATTTGCGTGTACGATGGCTGTTTCACAGAAGATGACTATCTCCGACACATTTCACCCTTACCCTTACCTGAACACATTTAGGAAGGATGTTTTAACTATCGCTTTTCATGTCACAACGTTTTACACCAAGCAATAAATGCAAGCCTTTTAAACATTCCCGCCCACAAGTAAAGGGCGCACCATCTATAAAAATTATATTATTGTCATTAAGCATGTGGAAATCCGGTGGACCCCCTTCTCCTCAAGCGATCCCTACGTTCGTAGCATGCTGTGCCGTCTGCACTCCGGAACGAGATTGCGGGGAGGGGGAATCAGACCGTGTTACGAATAATTACATTTCTATTTCAGGCAATATTTAACGTAAACCTTTAGGTGTCTCTTTCGCCCACCCACTTGTTGCCTACAGAGAAAATCTGATGCAAACAAGAACAACAACAACTACCAGTATCATCGTCTCAGCCTGACATCATCAGGTGTAACAATCTACGATCAGCTTAACCTACGAGGACGAGATCAACAAATATATGGACCACCCTCAAGCCAAGCGACCAAAGAGCTTCAACATTAAGCTGTTCTTCCATATGGTCATCATAAACCCACGAGTATAAAACATCATATCCATTTCTCTTTCGTTCTCTCTCCCCCCCCCCCAAATTTTTTTATACCTCTCTCTTCCTTTACTCTTACATACTATACCAAACCCATATAGTGACTCATCGAAACGTTTAATGGACAATGCGAGATCGACCCAATCCGATCCGACGCCGGTTAACCCTACTCAATCAACTGTAATGCAGCTCCCCTTACGTGAACATATTTTCTCATGCCTCCTGCCCATCAGTATCTGCGTCGGCGTGTGGTCCAATTTTTTGACTTAGACCGATTCTATCGGATCCTCAACGTTCGGTTTGTTGGATGATATCTATAGAAACTTTCGAAAATTGCGTAGAGAGCGCACAGCCTTGTCGATGAACATGCAGTGAATGAAATCTGAAAGACGACAACGATCAGTAATCGTCGCTAAAAAACTCAGGCAATTGCCACCGCCAGATATCCAACAAACGAACAGCAACGCAATGGTCACGGCACAGTATCGCCAATTAGCCTGCCTTCTGGTTGATGACTTAATTAAGTCCGAATGGCGCCTGGCTCGCTTTTCGGACGTTTTTATAATTGAATGAGAAGATGAGAGTTAAGTTTTTGTCTCCTCGTCTTCACGATCGTCACTCACTTCGTTGCTTACGCTGAGAATTTCTTGGGCTTCCCTTAATCGTGATGAAGCACAAAAGAAAAATGCCTGGAACAACATCTGCGAAGATGTATCGACATCGGCACAGAATGATGGAAGAAGATCGATCGACCCCAAACAGATTTTGAGAAGCTCTGACCACATGGCACAACTGAGTTTTTTATAAAGCCTTTTTGTAAGACTTTCTAACTATTACGTTACTCGACCGAACAGCTACGAGTATTAAATGTTTATACGGAAGTTGTTGTAGGCTATTATGGCTTAATCAAAGCGATCAAAAGCATTCACAGAGTTCAAAATTGGCGATCTTTGGGAAAACAACTGATTTATTTATCGAGACCATTTTTGCCCTTTGGGCTACTACGGTGGTCCCTTTAGACGAATTTCGAGGGCGTTAAAGAGACACCGGCATTACGAACTATTAGTTTTAATGGACTTAATTTGCAATTAAGAGAAGGTTATGATTTTATGAGTGGACACGATTAGAGGGCGGGTGTTACATTGCCATACTGGTGCAGATTTTTAAATGATTAATGAATATGACATGGTATTGTGTCATACGCGCTTTTACGACACATACATGTGTGTATGTGTGTTTGTGGAAACTAAGGTTGGCGATGGGGTAATGACATAAAATAGTCACTAAGACTGGAACTAATTGATTGTCATTAATCCAGATTTATGAAAATTTTCTCCAATTTTTGTCTTTTTTTGAATTTTTAAACAATGAATTTTTTATATTCATTTAATTAATCAGTAGTTTAGTCATTATTTTTGATGAGGTTTCATAATTTTCCTCGTTATCATCATCATTATCACCCATTGCTTACAACCCATTCGACTCAATTAAATTCAGTCTATTTGATCTCAATTCTGCTCATTCTCGATAGAAATTGTTCTCATATTTATTAATTTCTGGCAAGGCGAATGTATGTGAGATGTAGTAATGATCATCATTCATCATCATTATACTTTATTTAATCACAAGCTTAAAACGTATGCATTAAATTGATTAAATATGTTCATAAGTTCATTATTAATTCAACTTTATAGAACAAAAACTTACTTAATCTTCTATTGAGAATTATAGTTAACACTATCATAATTGTCATCATCCTGATCGTAAGCGTTGAAGCGCGCACTTTGAAGAGATGGAAGCAGTCACGAATTTCATACTAATTCATCATTATGGGTGCTCATTTTTACTGGAAAATGTAGTCATCATTGACGACGTCATCATTATTACTAATTATCATTGGTTTCTTTATTTAATATTGCTATAAAATAAACATCCATTTTACAAAACAACGTTGAGCCGAATAATCGCTTCATTCCTTCCTGTTCATTTTCTTCTTTTTCTCTTCTCTTTATTTTAATTCTTTTACTTTGCTTCCATTAATTCATTCGGATGCGGCGAAACGCATTCATTGAGTAATATTTCGCACAAAAACAATAAACAATAAATATTCATGGCTAATGAATTCCAATCAATTTTTAAAGGAATTTTCCATTAAAACGGTTTAAGTTTGCTAAAAGCTTTTTTTTACATCAACTCAACCTATAAAAAAAATAAAACCAGAAGCCAAACATTGAAAAAGTAAATTCATTCAAAAAAACACATTCAAATAGCATTTTCTAAAGAATATTTGTTACTGCTTGCAATAGAAATATAACGAATCAATGTTCGTAATGATCGCCGTTTTATTTATTAATCAAGTCCGGCTTATGATCGCAGCGAGATCTTAATTTTGACATTATTGAAATTTTGTATTAGATCGTTTATTCGGATTCACGATAAATAAATAAAATTATTTTTTCTTTTTGAATTTGACACAAATGGCAAATGGCATTTCTTACACAAATGCGTCTCGTCTTCCCAAGACTTTTCCTAAGCATTTCCCCCTTCTCCTCTTCGTTTTCTTTCTTTCAGCACCATAATTTTGTGAGCGTGCCTTTACCAAAGCAATTTCTATTCGTTGACCTCAACGGTTTGAAAACAAAACGACAACAATTAACAAATCAACACCTGCTGCTTCTGCTGACTTGACTGCCACGCAAAAATCCGATCAGCCCCTTCGTTTATCACCGTCAACCAAGCAACAATGCAAACAGACAACAAATTAAAAAAATGCAATTGCACTAACAACATATACAACAACAAACAAGTAATGATAAATTCTCAAAGCCAGCGGAGTACATCTACCAAATGCACAGACATCAACAACAACAACAACAATGGAAGCAATCGCAGCACCCAATGTAATATTTTAGCAGGTGGCTAAAGACATTAACCCATTGCAAACGGCTGTACCATTTATACCCAAAAGAAAGCAAATTATTTCTAAAATTTGTTTAAAAATTTTGGAGATTTGAAAAAACGATTTCATTAATTTTATTTTGGAAAATAATTTTTGATTTTGCGTTTGTTTAATTAATTGCATTAAATAAGTTTTTAACTGACAAAATAATTTCCATTAATTCTATTTGAAGTAAATTTTGAATTTTATCTTTTATTTATAAGAATTTTAATAGAAGTGATTAATGGGTTAAAACATTTTAGTAAACACCTAAACAACGACGACAACATTAACAAAAAAATGATAAAATAATGAAATCAACTGGCAGCAAACAACATTAGAAGTATTGATAAATCAGAACGCTTTCCAACAACAAAACACAAATACAACAACAATAAATCCAACAGCAAAAACACTTGCAACAAACCACTTCATAAACGAAAATGCATTTACAAATGAAGCGTTGCAGCAGTCGTATCATCGAAAAACAGTTCTACGAAGAATGCCAACAACAATATAAGTAGTCAGAAGAATAAAATAATCATTCAATTCACTTCCAACATTCGTCGAAAATGCCAGTTGATTGTTTTTGTTTATGAACTAGGTCACATAAAAAGTCTTATATTGATTGTGAAAGACATATAGAGATGACTTATAAAGCAGACAACTTTAAAGCGCGTTGTCAACACTTACGATACGTTTTGAAAATGAAGTACTTTCATTTCGATGGAATAAATTTGTTAAAATTATTTTTGCAAAAAAGTGTTACCTCTGCAAAAATCACCGAATTGATAGCTACTTGGCAACCCTGTGTGTTCATTTTGAGAGCATCAGAAAGAGCATCAGATCCAAATTATCTCAGAAATGCATACACATTTTTAAGTCATTAATTGAGAAATTTGTTCAACAAAAAGTTATTATTGACTCCAATATTAAAAAAATTGGACTTATTGAAATCATTTAATCCTCTCCCTCTGCATTCAAATGAAGAAACTGCGACCAAACCATAGTCATAAATTATAATCATAAAGAAAAGCTAACTAAAGCCAACTAAGGCAAAGTAAGAGAGTCTAAGCCGCAAGATAAAACATAAATTGAATCAAGGGAATTCATCACGCATCAGTTTACAATAACAACAAAAAATAAACAACAAATAAAAATAAGAAGGGGATAAAAAAGATTCAGGCGAGACTGATTCTGAGCAGCTTCAAACCTCTGTGCGGCTTACAGCTCCGCCGCTGCATAGGAGCAATAAATGTGAAACGTCGAAGTGACGGATGTTTGGATAGACAGAATAAACTAATGAAAGTAGAGAACCACGATTGCACGGACGCAAGCGTAGCACTACCAAAGTCCTTTAAAACTGGCTACAAATGAGCCAAAAAGGACATGCTCTTACTGTTGGTAAATTAAACATTTGATTTAGGTCTTTAGAAATATTTCTTCACAATTCTTAATTCAATGAAGAAAACCTTTTTATGAAGATCAATGTTTTCTATTATATAGTTTTACCATCTGTGTCCTCAAAATGTGAAAGCCAAAGGATGTGCATTACAAATCTTAACTAAAAATATGACTAAGAAATAGCTAAGATTATAAAACTTAAATACAATTTATGTTTATAATTCATAAGTGGTTTATAATTAAGAGACAAGTTTTCAACCGCAAAAACTGCTAGAGGTCTCAAAGATAAAAAATCAACAAAATTTTAATAACCAACTGTTTTCAATGGCTCGAAGATTTGTTATTAAATATTAAATATTAAATATTGAACATACGATATTTAATATGTTATTTAATAAATATAAATGTAAGTGGGTTTGTCTATTTTCGTTATGAATTTACCAAATTTTTCATTTAATTCAAAACGCGTGGACTTAAAAAACCTAATTGGAAGTTGATTTTTGGTTGAGCCCCATAACGTATCCCAAAATTGGCAAATCACAAACGCAAAAATAATGATCTAATTATCTTTAGATTTTCGAGGGAAACATTTTTAAATCATTTTTAACTCGAAATTTTTAATCCCCCAAAAAAGATCAAAAATACGATAAATTTTGGATATTTTAAAAATTTCAAATTATACCACATTTATTTGAGTAGAAATATTTTGAGACCACTGTTAATAAACCGTACTACATTCTACGATATTTAATCCCATCTACCGAGTATATTTTTTATTTTTGAATACATAAATTTCTTTCATTAAAATTTGAATGTCATGAACCAAGTTGGGAATATTATCTCTTCCTCTGGATAGAAAAGAAATACATTTCCTGTTTCTTGATTCCGGGCTCTCTGTTCCTTCATGGTCATTTCAAGGACATTAATATTCAAAATCGAGTAGAAAATAAATCACCAACAAAGTTTTTCGTCAAATCGCGACAGTCTAAAGTTATCGAATACGAGTTTCCGAGTCGCCGAGTAATAAAAATATGATTATCGAGCTTAAATGCAAAGTGACTTTGATTCCAGTGACCACAAGAAGGGTTACTTTGCCTTTGTTCTAGAACTGTACGCAAAGACTCAGAAGATGAATAAGTTGTGAGACGAACATCATTCGATTGATCGATAAATTTTTCAGCAGATGTTTTCCTCTCTTGCGATGCCTTTTTATTCAATTCCTTCTTTTCCTTTTTGTCTTTTTCCTTGCGAATTTGCAAATTTCTTGAACTTTTTAATTGAACAATCAATTAATCGGAAGAGTTTATTGATGACATGTAAGGAAATATGTCATGATATGATGCAATGTAGTATCACGACAGTATGAAGCGATGCAGTGCGTCGCCATCGATGACGCTTAGCACATCCGGCGCCAAGCAACAAACAAATATTTCTGAATTTATTAAATTCATGAGTATCGAAAAAATATCGAAAAAATATAATAAAAGAATAAAAAATCTTAATTTAAATCTTGTCTTCTACCTGACCTTTCCTTCAGCGACCAAGTACAAATTAAATGCTGAAAATATTTAATAGCGTATTTTTTTAATTTATAAAAAGGAGTTAATAAATTTCAACAAAAATCAAAAACTTACATTACCGCCATAATTTACTTCGTTAATTAAAAAAGTTTGACAAAATTATTCACATTCCAGATTAGAAAAAATATTGAAATCTGCAACCCACGCGCTAATTTAAAAAGATTTCATAATTTCCGACCGTCCGTCCGTCCGTGCTTTGCCATTATATTCCTTACGAGTAAATATTTAAAGCGCTTGTCAGTCAATAAGCATCGTTCCACGTCCCGACTCTTCTCGACCATAAGTACGGTTTTGTTGGGATCCATAACTCAAGCCGTGAGCCCGCCAGTCAAAGAAATCGTAGAAATCGTAGAAATCGTAAAGAAATCGTTTATCGAGTTCGCCGTTATTGCTATTGTTGCTTTTGTTGTGGTTCTCGTTGTTGTTTTTATTGTGTCATTTTGTTATTATTACAATTTGTTGTTTTCATAACTGTTATCACTGTTATTTATTAGATAGATATTCACTAACAAACCGTTGTTGTATTTGTTGTTTATTGTTGTCATAACAATAAATCGCAACTCACAACAACCTCATCCCTAAGACAACAACCACAACAGCTGCAGCAACAAAAACAGCTTTACTGCCAACCAAAAAAAACTGAAAACTGAACCGATATTATCGTTAAACATCCATAAAATAAAAACAAATTATAAGAAAAAAATGTGTATAATGAAATGATTTATGGCGTTAATCGAAAAAAAGGTTTTGAAACACCAAAAAATCTCAATTCAGCGCATTCCGTATCGGTTGGAATCGAATCGAATCGAATTAAATCGATTAGTAAACATAAAATTTTCTTAACGAAATAACATTCTGTTGTTTAACAAACCAAATTGATCAATAAAGTCAATCTTTAATTTGCTTCTGCGACTTTAAAAGGAATTAATAAATACAATGACAATATTGTTTAGCCATATTCTTATAGTTTTTTATATGAATTTAGACATTTGAAATATTATGCTATTTTACCAATCTATGAATGTTCTTAACATCTGGAATATTTTAAAAATTTGTGAGAATGAAAATGAAATTATTGCAGATCACTGAGAAATTGTATCTACGTTTTAAAGTCGAATATTAAGAGATAATCGATAAAAATCGATTGTAATAGAATATTTAATTATGAGATCTAGAATTAATTTTATAGGCGATGCCTTTATTCAGTCTTACATAATTGTGATCTGAATTATCAGTGGGCGGATCACTCCCGTTTTTTGACAGTGCACTTTTGACCTAGGTAGTGAACTCGAATATAATATAAAATTCTAGCTTTAAATTCCGCTTTCGACCTAAGAAATTGGGCTAGATGTTATTCTCCATAATACATCAAAATTTATTTTTAATATAAAAACTAAGTTTAAAATCAGTCTCAGGAGCTCAAATTTGCTCAAATTAATTTACAAAACAAAACGTTCGGAACACTGTCGTTTCGTTGTTTTGGCGTTTCGACTTTCGTCACTTCGGGACTTAGTTGTTTCGTATTTATACCAATCGGGATTTTGTCGTTCCAAACGCTTTTTCGTTGACGACTTTTTCGTTTAAGATTTTATTACCAATCTATTTTACTAATTTCATGCCTTCTTTGAAAATGATATTATACGTTTCGAAAACTTTTTAAAAATACGAAAATGTGTCTAAAACATAAACTAAAATTCTATTAAATAACAACAATGGATACTCCTACAACAACACATAACGCGAAAAACTGCGAAAACGCAGTTTTGTAAATAAACAAAAAATAAAAAAATAGTCGAAAACTATTTGGCAACGTCTGAGCAATAATTTTACAATGTCGTTAACTTGTCGTTTGTAATTAAACGAAATTCTTGTATTGTATGTAATTAATGACGATAACAGCTGAAACTGTTGCAACAACAACAACAACAAACAACAACAACAAACAACAACAACAAAGAGTATGAAACCGATTATGTTTACTATAAATTTTAAGGTTAAATCTGAACTCGTTATTTAATTTTTTGTGGGGAAAACTGGTTTCAGTAATTAAGACGTATTGACCGAATCGATAGTACTGACATCAAAACGACTTGAATATAAAGATCAAGCAAAACGATTTCTACGAAAAAACTACGCAACGAAGGCAGTTTCTTTTTCACATTTTTCAAATAACGGATACATTTTTAACTGAATTAGAAATAGCCAGTCACACCCCACTCGTTGAAATTAAAAATTTGCACCGAGTTTTAATGAAGTTATAAAATATTGCTGCGTTAATGGCAACGATGATGATAACGATGATCATTAAGATCATACTGATTTTTCCTAAAATACAAGAGAACAACAAAAGCAACAACAAGAACAACAACAACAACAACAACAAGAACAAGAACAACAATAAGAAGAAAATATGAAATAAAGCAAATAATCTTTTTGATTTGGTTGGTCGGTGCAGATGCTCCGCAACTTCACTGCATACCATAATCTACCACCAATCATGCCCGTCTCAACCATCTGGAGCTTTTCAATAGTTGTCACAATCACGCCCATACCACCTATTTCTTCCCCTTATCCCCTTCTAAATCCCGGCAACATTATGGGACTTAAAACAGGATTCCCGCTGGTTGGCAAATTATTATTGCTATCGTTATCGTTATTATTATCGTCCTCAATCGAGTTGTTGTTGTTGTTATGATTTTTATTATTGTTTCTATTGGTCTCACCGCAGGCAATTTGTAATTAAAATAACAATAATAACAATAATAATAATAATAAGAGTAGGAACAAGAACAACAACAACAACAACAACAAGTCGCGATAAAAACAGCCAACTTGCAATCATTTCCACCCACTTACAAGCTCACGCTGTGTCTGCTGGGATGTTCGTTCGTTTATCGCTTCTATTTCTTATTAATTTCACAAATTTGTTTCCATTAGGAATGTTTGTCGTCAAGCGATTGTTTTTATGTTGCTTCATTCTCGCCGTTTTCTTCTATTAACTCTTTTACAACAACAAAGAAGGTATTTGATATCTGCCAAATGTATCTTAAATATATTAGCCATGTTTGTTATAAACGAACGTGTTTGTTCCTTCCTTTTTATTAAATTAATAAAAATTTGTCGCTAATGTTTGTTGCTGATATGATATTGTTGTTGTTGTTGTTACTTTCGTGTTTGTACTGTTGACAACGCTGTTATTCTTGTTTGTAGCTGTATCTGCCAAGTCGTTGAAATTGGATATTTCTGTCGGTAAAAAATGAAATATCTATCGGCGATTAGCGCAACAACATTTCTATCGATAGATGAAAAAGCTTATAAAACAGGTAAAAAAACATCAATGAAAACAGCAATAAAAAAATCTCCTTCGCTCCAAACAAACTTCTCGAAAATAATTACAAGATTTGGAACTTGTTTTCTATTTTTGCTGCTGGTGCGTTGTATTGACGATAGTGTCATGTTGGTGATATGCACCGGCTCCCACCCCTAAACAGGGGCTCATTTTTAATCAGAATTAATTGTGTCTCATTCGTAACAATTATTATAATAATTACTGCCATTATTCATCTGATCTCGTTTAAATTTATATTTTTATTCAAATATATATTTAACGCTTTTAATTTCTTAATGACTTTTAAAGTGCAAGAGTGTTTTTTCATATTCTCATATTATTTTGTATTTTTTAAGAATAATCATGAAAAGTAATTAAGAATAATCTACTGTAGGAATAATTAAAAGGAAGCTTTGAATTTCTTCAATAAAAACGCGTCATAACTTTAGAACAGTCCAATTGGAGACGTTTCGACAATTCAAATTATTATTATTTTGGGTTGATTTAATCTGTACGTGCAATCAAATGCGCAATATTTTCCAATTTCCAAAGGCATCTAATCGACCGATTTAACTCGCTTTGGTATTGTTGGTACTTCTACCTTCTTATTCTTCTTGTAATAAATATTTTATCTTGAATGAATCGTAAAATCATGAATATTGTAAAATTTGGCACGAATATTTTCTGTCCCTTTACGTTTTTGAGTATTGAAAACGGAGGTAATCGGACTGGACCGGTTTAAAGTTAATATGGATTTTCCTGTATTAATAGATCGATACCTCCTACCCAACAAAAGGAATTTAAATGTACGATTTTACGTTCAATTTAAGACAAACCAAGAATTGGTTCAAGGCGTAACCAAGAAATGGTCGGTGCTGATCACACTTACGAGAAAACGGTATCCTTTTATATGAATAGTCGGGTCGAAAGTGGGAATAGTCGGGTCAGTGCCACACCTCATTCTTGGAGGCGATGTGTGTGTCTACGGCTCTCTAGTTTCTCAACTTGTAAAGCGAACTTGATGCTAAATTTGTATTTGGAAATTTGCGGTCAAACGAGATGTGACTTCAATAAAAATGGGCTAGTAGCGCGTACTAATTAATGTATTTAAGTTATAAATTTACATATAAAAGATATAAAAGCTTCGACCACGCCGCACAAAGCGCTATTACTTCCAAACTTTTCAATTATTTTTGTTGATCCTGAGCATGTAAATAATTATCTTTATCGCTTATTCTTTATCTTTTTTCGTCTTATAGTATTTGTACAACAATAAAATCGTATGTTTTTCAATGTTCTAAACTTTTTCATGCCCTTAATTGTCATGTTTTTTGTTTATTTAAGGATAGAAGACCACACCAACATTCATCTCAAGAATTCAAACGGAAAAAAGTTTCTTGTCGGACGTCACTAATAGTGAATAGCACTTGTAAATTGTTGTTTACGATATTACTGTTTTTGTTATCATTACCTCCATTGCTTTGTTGTTTTTATTGTTTTGTTGTTTCAAATTCAAAAATGTTGTGCAAATTATTTTTATCAATGCAAATTCTTTCGTAGGATAAAAAAGGAATTGACAACGGAACAACTTGTTCGTGTCTTGTTCGCAATTCGAAACTGGTGATAAAGCAAAATAGTCTTCAATAGGGTGGAATATTATTGCTTAGGAGTTTACTTAAAAAAATTCCTGACAAGGTTTTTATGCTTTTCTTACCGCATAGATGTCATTCCTTCCTGAAGTTTATTGATATAAAAATAATTTATCAATAATTATAAAATATTTCATTCAAAACCGCGCAATACGTTTGTCTATTCATCTAATCAACTATCTCTTCATTATCAGATTGTGTCCGCGCCCCGCCCCCCCCTTCCACATAAATCCATCGTCAACGTTTACGTCGTCCTTGCTTCCATCTTTATCATCAGATTGGCTTCCAACTTCGTCTCCGGCTTCATCAAGAAGCTCAATGTCAACCATCTGATACGAAACAATTTAATCAGTTCAATAACTGTTGAATAGAATCGCACGTGCGAGTGTGAGTATAGATGTGAGAGTGTGTGTGTGAGTATGTGTGTATGATACAGTGTATCGTATTTCGCATCTTGTGTGGTCGCTTGAAATGTTGTCACTTCGTTAACGAATTAGTTCAATGATACGACGAATAAGAATAAAATCTGTCGATAATGATTACTGACTTCATTCGTCTCTTTCTCCTTGGTTCATCATCTTGCCAATCACTCAATTGAACACCACCAACAGCAGCAGCAGCAGTAGCAGCCGCAACAACAATAGAAGTAAAGCAAACGCAGCAGCACTAACAGCATTTTCAGTGAATGTAATGCAACTCATCACAAAATCAATCTTATTTGACACCAATTCAACAAAAAGTTACGACTGCCATGACATTTTTGTTGTTTTCTTGTTAACTTTTCGATCTTGTTATTGATTCGAAATTAATGTGAAGCTTTCAGATTCCAAACAAAACTAAGTGAAATCTTAAAAACTGAAAGCGGTCGATATTTCAATGTATGAATATCGATGACTATATTCATTCGTAACTTTTTTGGTTTGTTTTTAATAAAACATACAAAAATGATACATTAAAATTACTTAATTTTTCACAATTCTTTATTTAAGATTTATTTAAATGACTCAAAATTTGTGAAAACGATGATTTCAGAGATTCAAAAATTAATTTATGGAATATAAAAATATTAATTAGAATTTGACAGTATTTCCTTGAAAATGAAAAAGAAGATGAAGAATAGGAAGAAAGTATTTCTCTATATTTTCCTATTTCTTCTATTATTCCCCGTTTTCCTTTATATCTGGAGTAACTTAAAAAAGCCGTATCGAATTCTGGTTCTTAAGCTCTCTCTACTTCTTACTACCCTTATACGAATAATGAATATTTCTTTAATGAGTTCTGCTTCTGACAAGCGCTTTTTACATCAGAACACTTATGGTTCTTCGCTTTATGATCTGTCGTGATAAAAAATAAATATTCTTCTTTTTCTTCTTCAATTCTTGTTTTTATGTTTATTTTGTTTAACAACAAATTCTGGTAAAATAAATAGCAACTACAACACTAACACCCTTACCAGCAATCAATAATCTATCGTTCGATAATTATTCATCGCTAATAGACAGCAAGATCTACCGACTCAACTGAATTAAAAGTTCGGAGACTGACTGAAACTGTCGATCAATAGCAACAACACCAACAACAACTGGAACTGTATCTGGTGCTCGTATTTCTAAAATCTTTTTCTCGACCTGCAGAAATGAGTTATGACTGATCTTATACATTATACTACAACAACCTAAGGTAAAAATCTACTCAAAAACACTGCTGGTGATCCACCCGCTGCAAAGCAGTCACACGAGAACCAATAAAATTCAATCATATTAAAAACGTAGGAAACACTTGCTTCGGCCAGGCCGAAACCAGTTGTATTCTTACTTGTTTAAATTGAAACTTTTGTGAATAGAAACCCAATCGATATCAGTCTGGAACGTTTCCAAAAATAATGAATGTTTATATAACTGACAACAACAATAGTGTGCATTTTTTCCTCTAATTAAAAAAAATTTTATTACTGAATTTATTAAACAACTTTCTGATTCAACGACAACATTTTTTTAGAAAGAAATCTAAATGCTTGCAATAAAAATAAATGTTCGAATATTTCATTTCAAATAAAGCAATAAAAATTCCAAAAACTCGTAAAAATGGTTATAAAATGGCAAATAGTTTAAAGTTATTTAATTAAAATATCAAAAAGACAAAATGTTAGCAATATTTAGACAATTTAATCCACAAAAAACTTCTAATAAACGAGTTGACTTGAGGTAATGATATTTAGGTGAATTTTAAAAATAGGTGAGAATGTTGCGGTTAAATGTTGTTTTTGCTTGTCAAATTACAAGACTTACCCCATAGGTTTCTTTGCAATCATCGTTTTTGTTCCCAGTGAGCGGACCTCGACCACCCATTGGAAGATTATTTTCCTTTGGATGCTTTCCCTTGGGAAAATAATATTAGTTTTATATTTGCTCTAAAGACTAAGACATTCTTCTCTAAACATTTACGAAGACTTTTTTATTATGAAAAGTAGGTGAGGCGCTGGTCCATTTACAAGATTGTTCATTTACAATCCCAGACAACAATCGACTCAGGATTCCGAGCAGGAATGTATATATACTTTTCTATACCCGTCATGCCGCCTTTAATGAATTACAAATGTTTATGTTTATGAGTTTATGAGTTATGGGTTACACCACTCGGGTGTAGGGTATAAAATACATCATTGCCGCCCATTCGCGACAAGTTTAAAGTAAACGTAAGAGGTTTTCACTCTATCGGTCACACGTCATTCATCTCATTGTTTTCCAAACAACAACAAACGAAACAACCACAAAATCATGTTGGCAACAATTGAATGCACCTGAAACAAAAAGTTGGCGTCCTTTTTTTTTAATTTTACTGCTACTGCCATTAAAATTCCGATTAGTCTTTTATTTTGCGTTAGAAGTGAATCGAGAAAAACCGGGCTTGATTTACGTCTCTCGTCGCCGCTTTAGTTTAGCCGACATTGCGGCAGCCACTCATTGCGTTGATGTGCATCAAAAAAACATGCGTTGATGTCCATCAGAGTATGTCCATCTGCCAGTCTTAATTGATACTGCAAGAAGGCCGTCACGATTTGAGGCGACAGCAGGTTTGAATACAGTCGATGCGACGCGACCGGATCACTCGGGCACAATTTCACAAAAGAAATTATTTCAATTGATAAACTCAAAAGACGAAATCATTAAAGACTTGCCATGTAAACAACAACACCACCATTGGCACTAACAAAAACATCGTGACTTCATTATTTCCTACGATTATTTCCTGCGATTTCCACGTGCGTTACAATTACGCGTTTTTCATGACGATATCCTGCAGTGACTGCTTCAGCTTTCGTCCTTATTTCGTAAATAAATCGCGTTATTTAAGCAGCGTGTGTACCATTAATTATGCATTGCATCATTTATAGACCATTTTTAAGTCGAAGTCATTCTCGCCGATTTCAGCCCTTGGACTTCCGGATTAATTCAACAACTAATGAGAAAAAGAAGAAGAAGGAAGCGATACAAACAATTGAGACATTACAGCATTCCTGTTAGAAGCCTCATAAATTGCATGTTAATTTTAGACACAATTTTATTTCGAATTGAATTGATTTTTGTCTCACGAGTCCAATTCGGTAAAATTTTATTATTGGTTGGTTTTTTTTAAACGGCTTTTACTTCAAGTGCATTCGAAGTAATTTCATTCCACGCAAGTTCATATTCTTTAGTGTTGGGAACAATCGAATAAAAACTATAAACTATAAAATTATTTATTTATTCGATAGTTTTTTAGTAACTCAGAAATCATTCAACGATTGAATATGCTTCCCAGAATTAGTAATTAGTATTAGTATTAGTATTACTAGTATTACTATTAGTAATTCAGAAATCGTTCAGTAACTAAAGGACCATACCCAATTAATCAACCAAGAGCAACGAGTTGGCTGATTATGTTTTAACCGCATAAGTTGAACTCGAACAGGTGGAGTGAATGAATGAACGAATGAATGAAAAAAATCATTCGATAGTTAAAATCATTCAGTAACTAACTATCGATAGTTGAAATCTGTCGATGGTTCTCAACACTAATATTCTTTAAAAAACAACTCCTAGATCTCATTGTGTGTTCATAATTTTATAGTCATTTTGTGTGGTCGGCGTGGCTTAATTTCTAGTAGGAACCACAGAAGCGTCATTCCTTCAAGAGTGCGAAAGCGAAGGAAACAACGTATGGCAAGTGTGTCAATATCTTTGTTGGTTTTTAGATTATTATTGTTGGTATTTGTTGTAGTTTGTGTTATTCTTTGTTATTGCATCACTTTCCAAATAATTAACTTTGTTGTGTTTGTTTTTTATCTGCCCGCCAACAAACTGGTAGAGGCCTAAAAGACCTGTAGTCACTTCAAAGCTGAAGTTGTCTTGATACATTTCATCGAAGCCGTTATATCTTTGCGGCCTTGTCTGACGTTGCAATAGTTTTGGGAAATACTTATTATATCTAGAAGATTAGACTAAACCCACGCCTCAAAATAATAAGCTTGCGCAAAGAATTCGGGAACTCCTAGAGTCAGTCTGACTTTCAAATATACTTCCTGACAATACGAATGTATACGTGTGTGTATGGGATTCACAAAAGCATCTGGCCCTTCAAAATGGCTTACAATTTGTGTCACAAACACTCTCTAGTTTTTTCTTCAATCGGATTGATGTGAGAACACCAATGAACTCACAGGCGGTGGTAGTGTTAATGAAGAGACGTTGAGCACGCTGACGATTCATAATCAAAACCTTCATTTAATTTATCAATTACTGACTGATAGAATGAAAGACGCGCGTTGAATGAAATAATTTCGTGGCAATTCCTTGACAGTTCACTCGTAATCGGGTTATTGGGTAGAACTTATAGATATCAATTCCTAATCACCGCCTGAACTATTCCTCCTTCACCATCAACTCTCGTTCTCTATCTCTTTCTGTCTTCACACACACGTCAACATCTTTAGTGTCGAAAAAGTAACAAGCTTTCAAAAAGATGCATTATATCAAAACAGAAGTCTTGAAAAACCTGACTTCTTACTCTGATTCTATGACCGTATCAAAGAATAAGAAACCACCAAACAGTCCATTAATCAAACAAGCACCCTGCCAATTCACAGTAGCTCAAACCTGCTACCATTTACTACGAAACTTCCAACGATTACAAAATCTAGGTACGTCACTTACTATCAGTGATCAGAAGGCAGAAAGCAGAGCATATGATAATTCTTATCAATTAAAAGTCCGATGATATATGACGACCAATCGACTGGTCGTCTCCGGAATCTATCTGGCGGATGTAAATTTTGGCTCGATTTCGGAATGCATTGAAGGGTGCCACGTCGACGATCGTTCCCAATAAAATCATTTCAAAAAGTCATACGTTACATGTGTTGGACACAGATAGTATAATGCTGGCGCTATTTTAGAAACAAATTCTAGAAGAAAGACAAGAAAATTTTATTAGACACTGTTTCAATAGAACCGAAGATTGAAGCTGGGGAACTCTGACAAATTAAATCTGACATTGCTCAAGAAATTTGAACCACAACAAAATGGTACTACTAATCGACTGAATGCTAGTCGTCATCAGGAATGTTAGAATCTCGAACACATTTTCTTCCGAATTTTCAATCGAAGTGTGTTCACAGGACTAAAGAGATTAGCTCAGTCAAGACAAAGTCACTAAACGAGGCTTGCCCAAGTTGTAAAACAAGTCCTGTTGCGACAACTCAAGGTAGGACGAAAGTTCTGTTTTAAAACGAGAATTTCGGAAAAGATAAACTTTTCGAAACGAGAAAAGTTTTGACGATTTCAAAGAATTCAGACTTTGAAACAGGACGCCAAGAGATACTAGATATAATTTAAACGATACCAATATTTCATTTCCCGCGCTCCGAGATGAAAAACCGAAATCAGGTCTTTGAACATATTCAAAACGAAGAAAGGGTGAGCATATGAAGAGCCTCGACTGCCCTCGACTCGATCATTGCCCCGACGTAATTTGTTATCATAATTATCGTCAATGACGAACCCGCATAATTTCATTAGATCTCTCACAAATCGAGCCTCGTGTGTGAAGTCAATAGCATCATCGGACTGAGCAGATTTATTATGCGCTCGTACGTCACCGTCCATCGAGACCTCCCTGACACAACGGCGTCACACAAGACACTCATAAATCTGACAAAGCAACATTTAATGACACTTTGATGTCTTTTCTTTATTTCTGGACCTCTGAAGAGTCCGGCGGACTCTCATACGTGTCCGTTTGCCAAACAAAAGAGTTGACATTCGATCAAAGAATAAACAGCCACCGATACTAACTTCGGCGCCGAGCGCGGGCAAACCAATCTCCCCCTATCACTTCCATTCCTCCCTTAAGTAAATGCAAAGACGTTTGCAAAGCAACGAATGCTTCTTCCGCTCGAACACTACCGAAACTAAAGAGAAAATTAATGACGTTTGTACAGCATCTGTCAAAATTAATTAAGTTTGAATTTTATTTTGATGCCGGCTTATTTTCGGTCATAAACTTTATACTCGTTTAAAAAGAAAACAAAAGCAAAAAACAAACAAAGAATTACAAAATCAAAGCAAACAATAAACCCATCACCGCCGCCGCCACACATCCGCTGATAGTCGTCGTCATCGTCATCTTCATTCGTCGATTAATTGGGGAGGTGGCGGCGGCGGTAAAGAGATGAAGTCATTTCAAATAAATTTTGACAGTTGTAAAGACCTGTCGGAACGCAAATGAAGTTATAGAAATTATTTGTTCGTTTGTTGTTATTGTTGCTGCCGCCGTAGGTTTGGCCCAAAAACAAAGGAACTCGTTTTGCTGGCGCTGAAGGCTCAGCTCGGCTCAGCTCTATCTCGAGCCTCTTCGTATTTTGGGTGGTCTAAGCTGGGTCGATCACGGTCCTCAGCTATTTCAATTCAGTTTCGTTCAGTTTGGTTCGGTTTCAGCTGATTTGGTACATCGATTCTATGGTACCGCGAAGAATAACTCGCACAGGCAGCGCTCGGGCCATAAAGTGTTGATTACTGATAATAAAAAAGAGAATCTTTCGGCCTTTAAAAAACCCTCATATGATTGTTGGTGTTGTTATTGTTGTTGTTATTGTATTCTTTTATTGCTAAATTCAATTTGAAGAAGAAAAAGATTAACAATGAAAAATTATTTCTATTATTATGGAAATGTTGTGATGATGATGATGATGATGATGAACAATTTCCTCGAGCGTGTCGTTTGAGCTAAGAAATCATTAGACTAGAAAGCCTCTTTTAATTTATTTCAGTTTATAATTAATTTTGCTTCAACTGTAGCGAAAATTATGAAAAGATTATTACATTTTATGGACCGATAGATTCATTAATTGACCTATAGTTCAAAACTAAAAGTGAGACCAAAATTAACTTGCATATTGCTTGGTAGAATTCGAGTAACTCTTTAAGAAAGAAAGTTTTCCCATAGAAAACAACCTACCGAGCATACCAAAATTGTCTCAGGATTCGATTAACGCCGGCAGCGATCAAAGGCCGCCAGTTTCGATTGTGTCGCATTTTCTGTTGCAATTTTTCCGCTTTATTTGCCGCGGTTTTTTTTTTTTTTTTTTGAAGGCAGAGTTTATACACAGTCACCAAAGAAAAAAACTACAGACACACACACAGACGTGTCTATCTTTAATAAATAGAAATATATCAAGATCTATTCATTTCTTTGAGTAGAAGACAATTCGAGGCAACCCTTTTGTGGTTAGCATTTAGCGACGATGGTTGCGCCGATTGTGTCTCATTTTGGTCGCTCAACAGTTTCTGATGACAATTTTATTTTATTGCCGCAACAAAGCCGGTGCACCGATTACTGTTTTGCTGTTGGTGCGCCGACTACCGGTTGCACCGCAGTAGCAGTTACTGGTCTTACTTCCCTTATTGTTGCTGTTAATATTCATTGTTGTTGTTTCCATTGTCATTGTTGTTGTTTTTGTCAATGTTGTTGTTGTTGCCAGTGTTTATGTTCGGAGACAATATTTGTATTTATTGTGGCATAAAGCCATATAAGGAACAGACAACGCAACCATTGACAACAACAACAACAACTCTATCTAATGCGCTTTTAGAGAATTTGGTTACAACGATAAACAAGTTGTTGGCATTATTTTTATTGTTGTCGCTAAATAGATTTCGCTGTTTTAATTAATTAATTTTTAATTAATTAATTAATCAATTTCTTGTCACTTCGTAAACACTAGATTGCTAACACTGAAATCAACAACTACAACAAATTGTTGTTTCAACGTTTATTTGCGGCAACCATTCGCAATTTTGGGAACAAATGCAATAAAAACACAAAAAATCCAACAACAACAGTAACAGAAACGCGAACATTAGCAACAATTTTTTTCATAAAACCGTCTAAACATTACAGTTGGTTAATAAACAATTTTCGCAATCGCGCGATCAAAACTGCCCCAACCATTAAGCGAATGAACCGAAATGGCTTTTGGAAAACATGTGACAAGTTGGTGCGCCAAACAATTACTAAAAACATAGTCTTAAATGCCCTTGCGCTTTTAAATGTTGCAACTATATGTTTATGTTGCAGCTTTTATTATTGCTTCTGTATTGTTACCACAATTGTTGTTTACTCTTACGTCCGCTGATAAAGGAAAATATTATTCTATTACATTGTTATCACTCGTTATTGTTGTCTACTTCCACTGCTGCTCAATCGTTCGTTCTACACAAATATCGTTAGTTTCTCTCACTCTCGCACTTCCTCTCCCTGCCTTTTTCCCTCTCTGCGGGCATTTCCTTCCATTCCTTCCTTCAGCAATTCGAAACTCTCTTCAATGCTTCGATCGCTCTTGCATCCGTAGCCCATCGAAATTACTTAATTTGTATTACTGGCGGTATTTCGGTTCTCTTGGTATTATTTTTGATGGAAAGATTCCCTTCTCCTCCCACCCCTTCCTTCCTTCTCTCCTATTTACCGCCATTCTTTCATGTCGAGTGATTATCGTATAGCGTGAATGATTTCAAATATTTTTGATGCATTTCAAACACACGCTGTGTCTACACGGTGGGACTAGTTGGTGTTATTATTGTTACAATTCAGAAAAACAACAAATTACATGATTTGTTAGAACATATCGTTTTAACCCTTGCTATCCACCAAAACGCAATAATATAGTGTCACGACATTAATCAATTCAAACGAAGAAGAAGAAAGCAACAATAAGAAACAGAAGGAATGGCTCCAAAAGTAGTCACAAAGTCATTAAAATCATCCCACTTCTTCGAGGTCGTTACGGACCCCACGTGTGAGAGAAAGAGAAAGAGATAAGTAGGGGGTAACTATGCTAGTGAAGCCTTTAGACTTCCATTATACTTCCTTCTAAAATGTCCATTGCATTTCGTCTTAATGACATAGCTCATGCGACAGTTAAGCTCAAATAAAAAACTGCGACCGCCCCGCAAGTATCACGCAAAAATTCTGATGCCACCCGAGTTGTAAAACTCGAATGGATTAGAGAAAGAAGCTTTTGCATGCGTTCGTTAATGTTAAATCAAAATGTGAAACAAATACAACAACGCTAACGACACTCACTACACCAACTATATACAAGTTTATAATGATGTATATCCAGGTATTTATACGACAAATTAAATTATCGCCAGCTTCAGTAGCTTCGCTGACTTTAGTGACTTCGGTGACAAAATAAATCACTTCAGGTTTTTGCGATTTGCATAAAACGCGATTGCTGGCAGCACTTTCGCACTCTACACTTTTTAGCAATAGAATTGCATCGCAATGATAAGAAGAAACGAAGAGGAAAAAGAAGAGGAAGAGAATCATTTATGCCTACTTTAAGCTGATATTGTTAACCCATTGACAAATGCGTTCCAGTGTTACCATTAAAAGTATTGGCGAGGCTCCTACCGTTTGTCGCTCCCTCATCATTTTCTTGTTTCTGACTTTCCATGTTTCCACCCCTCCTTCCTTCTCTTATTCCTTAATTTATGCCTTTCTACTCTTTTTCTTTTTTTATTTCTTCCTTACCTCTCCATTGCCTTCTCCTTTCCTTCGCTTATCAAGCTGTTTCAATGCTTTCGTCTTTTTTTACTTCATGGAGACATTGTAAGAAACGTCTCACGTGAATTTGAATGACACACGACAATGGGTTAACTAATATCGTATTAGGTTTTACAGAAAAATAATTAAAATCATAATGAAATTAGATCGAGCATAGAAATAACATATTAATTCTTTTATAAAGAAAAGACGAGGAAGCGATGAATGCGAACAAAGTTAAGCGAACCAAAGCGGCAGTAAAGCGAACAAAACACGAACAACGCATACACCAGTCGCAACGAAGCATGGTTTACGACTTAAAGACAAAGAAAAAGCAGAAAAAACAACGACAAATAACAACAAAAACAATAAAAACGATAATAACCAACAAAGAAATAATCCATCAAAGTCGCAAACAATTCGCAAAAGGTAAAATTTTCAGGAAAATCAACTCGATATAAAAAATGCTTGTAAATATTTTGCAACAGAACGATAACAAAACAACAAAACAAACAACACCGGCAATTACAGAAACTTAACACAAATTGAAAAAAAGTATTGACATTTATTCAATTGGAAGCATAAATACAAAACATCGATAAAAACACCGCTTAGGATAAGAGTCAATAGAAATATTGCAAAACTATTACGAGCAATCGATACCGCCCTGATGCGACCCCAAAGGCATAATACGATCCAACGGAAACCTCACAGAAACCACACCGACACTTGTTGGAAGGAAGGAGAAGGAATAAATTAACGCTCTAGCAAATGTCTTGACGGCAGTTATTAAATAATAATTAATCAAACTCTATAATTTTCCAATTAATTATTTAATAACGCAAGGTAAAGTAATGCAGTATTGGAATACTTAAAGTAACGTAAGATCACCAAAGAAGGCGCATGGTCGTAAACGGCGCTTAGTGCTGCTAAGACGTAGCACATTTTTAATAATTATTTGCATTAATTTCTTTAAATGAGATTTAATGAATTCAAATAAATTCGAGTATTTAGAAAATGAATTATTGCAACAACAATTCAGAACAAGCACGTTATAAATGTTTCAGATTTCATTACGGTTTCAATTTTTATTTTCCTTTCCAAAACAATAAACGACTTTAATCTCGTTTGTTTTGCAAATTCACTTAAATTACTTTCAATTAGTTGAACGCATTAATTATTAATTAGTCGCAGCGTATCAAATTTTATGAAAAATTAAAGCGTTCTTGTAATTATTGCGTCGAGTCGGTTTTTCGATAACTATTACGACACTGCACGAAATAAATTACTTCCATTACAATTCGTTAACAAATCCGAAGCGATTTATCCAGAGATGGTACGACGCTACGATCGCATACGTATCAACGTGTTACAACATGTGATTTCTTGTATAATTTCATCGTACTTTATTCTCGTAATTCATTCGATTTTTTGGTTTTTCATCACGAAAAAGTTTAATCAATTGCGGTTAGATATAATCGTTGAAACAAAGACGAACATGCACCCATGCGTACACATGCTCCACATTATCCAATCATCGACTGACTCTTTGTCAATATTACCAAAAACAACAAAACAGTTCTTGCCAATAAATTGTCACAACATAATCTTGATTCGATAATAAGAAACCTCAATCAGTGACGTCTCCGTTGAGCTCGTTACAGAGAAATTATAATCATTTTGACAAATCGGGTTTTACAAACCCAGTTGGATCAATATGCTTGGCAAACAAACATTCGTATCATTCGTATTGGTGTTTTCTGGCGTGATAGATGGATGACAACAGATTTTTGAAAGGGCAATGGTTTTGCAACGTTTTCTTTTAAAAACCGACGATTGAATTAAAAATTTACTTCGATGTGAAAATGAAATTATGACTGAAATAAATGAATACTTTTTAATCTGAAAGTTGAAGAGATTTTGTTTTCTTCCACCTCCTTTTGTTAACATCCGCTGATCATCAGATAATTGTTAGGTCATGATCATTCGATGATCATTTGAAGGTCATCTAGCGATCATTTTGTTATTCTTGAAACACCTTTCCGGGATCATTCCTTGATCATTTACTTAACTTGTATGGTTTGACGATAATTTTTTAACATTTTGGTGATCGGCTTGTTAGGACACTTTGTGTTCTGCCGATCAATTGATAATTTACTAGTGATAATTTAGCGACTTTTAATCATCATTATTTTATTGCTTGTATATAATTATTTTAATTTAATTCTGTGAACGGACGTCGGTGACCATTCAGCAGTTATTTACCGATTATTTGTTTATAATATCGCGATCGTGTCGTTTGTTAACCTCTGAGAATGAATATTAGATTCGTATTTTAATTTTATCTCCTAATCTGTCAACAATCTTTCAGCAATATATTTTGTGACTGGTCGGTTAGCTCTTTTAGAGCATTTGTTAGTCTTTTGGCTTTGTATTTTCGTTTCATTTAATCAACATTTAGAAGTAGTTTGGTGATCGTTTATGAATTCTGTTATGTCGATTTGGTGGGAATTGAGTGTTTATTCAATAAACGTTTCATAACGATTTAGTTTGTAAAACATTAAGTTATGGCTCAGTTGTAACCCCTTCTGTTGACAATCTTTCAAATTAATCAAAATAAACCATGTTCTAAACAATCGGCTACGCTCAAGTACTACCAAACTATTGAACAATATTTTCAATGGTAAACTGAGAGACGGAGCAACATACACATACCTCACGAATCGTCACTAATATAGTGCGAATTAATTCTTATTTAACGATACTACAAAAATTGCTTTCAAAAGAAACAAACGAGAGCTCGATTACGGGTACCAGCCAGCACTCGTCGTTCTTGTTCTCGTCTTAGCAATGCAAATCGGTATCGCCGTTTGCTTTGCTAAGCAATTAGCATATCATAGCCAAAATAAATAAATAATTATATACCATTAAAAGCGCAACAACAACAGCAGTAACTACAACAATATCATTCCAATTATAAACAATCTTTTACATCCGCACATTCCTTTCCGGAGTGCAGGAAAAAAAATAATGTAAAATTAAACATTTTCGAAGGGAAAAATTTTCTTTGATTTATATCTCATTCTGTGCCAACTGTTCGTCAGTGTTCACCTCTGCGTCCATTTGGGCTTAAGCTTTTTACAATACGATTCATTTTTAGCGAACGATTCCGTTTGACAGCATTACTCGTTTGCCCAACTCGATGTGTTGTGAATCTCTATCAACGGAACTTTGTCAAGCTGTCAACAACTGTATCAACTTCAATTTAAAATCAATTAATTTTTATTATTATCATTACGATTTATAATTACGTTTAATTTCTAAATCTACCACCTTTCACAGTCCATTTAGTATAATTTCTTTTTGAATTTTAATGAATATAAAAGTAATTTTAAAAAAGAATTGAATAAATAAGTTCAAATAAACAAAATAAATTTCAAAATTATTATTGCAAAATGCATGTGTGTTTCTCTTTCTTTAGTTTTACGCGTTTCTTTTGATAATAATACATTTGTAATATCCTTTCAATTATAAAAAAAATCAAAAGGTTTCGAAATCGCTAAAAACCGGAAACCAAAAACTTCAGTTTTAAAAAACTAAAACACCTAAATGTTTGACGACATAAGAGGATTTCAATCATATAAACCTCCACGCTTTCAAAATAATGTCTATCCTACATTCCAAAAATTAAAAATGAAATACAAACGATATGAGAAAAGTAATTAAAAAAGTTCGCCACGAAGAAGTTTTAAGGAGTACGTTTTAGTGATAAAAATCTATCACAATTATTTAGCTGTAAACCACTAAAAGTATAAAGAATTTTTCTCTAAGTAGGAAATAGTTAACACTGACAAATGGCGTCATTCCCACAAAACCTTTGACGACTTTCTCCTTCTTCCGCCTTTTCACCCACTTTCTTCTTCAACAACAAAGTGTTTCGGTGGTAATCATAACAAAAAACAAATGATACTCATAATAACCTTAAGTTATTTTGATTAGTCCTTGAAGTCAAGACTTGTTGCGGCCCGCTTCCCTAAAGGTGGAGAGAAGGAGAAGAAGATGATGGTTACGATAATGATTTTGGAAGAATGCGATACAGAATCCATTTTATTTGAACACTGTTGTGGTTGTTGTTGTTGTTGTTCTTGTCGAATATTACTGGATTCTTGTTCTTGTATTTCGTCTTGGATTACTGCTGTTTTCTTGTTCTTGTCGAATAAAAGTACTACAAATATTTCGGAAGCTCATTAGGAAGCTCATTAGAAAACGAGATGGAAGCCACAAATTGCGGGCGACAAGGTTTGTGTTGATTTAGAAGTGATTGAGCGAGTTGAGAAAGGGTGTTCAGAAGTGTTTATAGAAAATTTTGTTCGACACGCCACTACACGCAAACATGTAGACACTTTATCGTAACCGCACACCAAGTATTCTGTGGTTGAGCCTGCAAGGATTCTCATTTTCACCTCAATTAGTATTTGTTATTTTTTAATCTGATGTTTTTACTTTCACATCTTTTGTGTTTTGCTTTCTTTTTATACATCAAATAATTTTTCGAATAAATTTAATTCTTCCTTTAAATTTCGTTTGAGGTTTTTAAAATGTTCTCGCACTCACCTGAACTGGGTCGGTCGCTGTAGCGTGTGCAGTAGACCCAAGCAGGCCACACTATTGGTGTACTGCCACTGGTTCCACTACCACCGCCACAGCCCGCTCCGCTGCTACTCGTAGCGCTACTGCTGCTGCTGCTGCTGCCGCTACCGCCACTGCCGGCTCCGCTTTCAGCAATTCCATCCGTCACAACTTTGGTTTTGTCAATCGCTGCAGCAAGTGTTGGCGACGACGATGTCAACGATGTCAGCGATGTCGGCGATTTCAGCAGATCCATTGAATTGCCGCAATTACTGCTGATGACGGTACTACTCGAATCGTTGCTGTTCGTGCAGATATTTGCTAGTGTCGAGGAGAAAGTCAAGGGAACTGTATGCGACAGGGCAGAGGCGCTGGTACTTAACGATAACGCAGGAGTAGTCATATGGCTGGTCAAATCCATCGGTGCTGCGGGGACTGCAAGGTCTGCAGTCACGGTTTTTTTATAAATGCGCTGTTGGCAATGTTGTTGGTGGTGGTGTTGCTGCTGATGCACTAGGTCGACACCGGCACCGCTGTTATCGTTTCTTGATAATGGATCGGTAAAGCGGCGACCAAAATCGGCTTTCAGGATATTATCGATGCTGAATTTGAGGGCGGAATCTTGCAAATTGTTATTCATGAGATTGTTATTAATTTGCGCCTGCAATTGGTTGAGTTGATTGGCGGCGGTCGTCATCGTTGGCGTTGGCGTCCTCTGCATCGCACTCATGCCGAATGCTGTGAGCTTGGCCAATGCATCGCTCCCGACAGAACAAGCGGTCATCGGTATCTGATGGTTATTTACACTTGTCGTTGTCGTAGCGGTCGCTGTCGCTACAGCCGCTGCTGCTGCTGCTACGCCAAGTTGCGACATTTTCGAAATAGCCGATAAATGCGAATGTATTCCTGAGAAATTCGGTACGTCTTGCGCGAAATTTGAATGCGGCGATAAATGTACATTTCCGGAATATGGTTGAGTGCGCATTGCTGGTTTAATTCCCATGGCACTAGAGCCACCACTATCAATTTGGGGCGGTCGCAATGCAAATGCGCTGGCACTAACACGGGCAGCGTTCATTAGCTGCACCTGCTGCTTCACCAATTCCTCAGCGTATAAATGCGATTGACGCAAAAGCTCGCCTTGGAGTTGGGTTGCCGTGTTGCTGCAAGGAATGAGCGCCACCGGCATTCTCAGTGCTGAAGCCATTGCCAATGGATCAATCGGTGAAAGCATTTGCACCGTGCCGCCACTGATTCGCCTCGTTCGTTCCTCATTCAGCTGATTCATTGCTTCATCCGTGGACAGACGCCGCGTCCGAACATCACGATTAACAATCACAAGACTGGCGGGAGTACTTGCTGGCGTGCTACTAAATGCCGACGGACTGCACAGAGACATCATATCACTGACAGCCAAGAACCGTCGCGTATGCTGCAGACTGGGCTTAATTCGCCTGCATTCCATGGGATTTTCTTGACCCACCGACAGTTCACTGCCTTCAGTGCTGCATAAACTCACAGCATCGTCCTCAGGAGCTCGATCATCCTCAATCTCATTAATGTTTTCATCTGTATCGCCAACGTCGTTAATGTCTTCATCATCATCCTCGCCTCCGCCGACGTCGTCAACGTCAACTTCAGAGAGGTCACCATGTTTTGAACATCGATGTCCGTCTATCCGTTTTTTTGTACTAATTTTCTCAACTTCATCATCATCGATTATCACTGAGTGATTTGTTACTTCATTACATGCCATTGCATTTTCTTCAATACCTTCTTGCATTTCTTCGGCGTCATTCATTGCGTCGATGGTTCTTTCAGTGTCTTCGCTGCTAGGCGACGAAGACAATAGTGAAATGGTTCGATTTGCGTTAATTCTGGTCAACGACTTCAGATTGACGCCCGCAACAATTATCCGCGGACTGGTGACACCGTAATTACTCAACAAAAAATTATCCGGGTGCATCGTACGACGAAAAAGTCCAAGCGGTCCCGGATGAGTTGCCGTTGATTCGTTTGGAGCTATTGCAACGGCAGCAGCAGCCGTCAGCTGCGTCACGCTGGTGGTTGCTTCGTGATAAGATCCGTCGCTGGAAATTGCGCTGTGATTGAAACGCAGAAATGGTGGACGTGTAGTCACAACAGTTAACATTTAAAAAGAACTCGCGGTTGGCGCACATGCGTCGATTAAGTTTCGCTACAAGACGAAAGATCAGAAGTACCCAAATGAAATACCGACGGAAACTAAAACGACGGCCGGACGCTGCTTTGGCAGTCAATTTAAAACAAATAATGATCTAACGCACAAGTCTAATGCGTCGGATACATGTTTGCCGTATCTGCCACTGACGTGCAATTTCATCAAGACCAAAAGGCTGAGACTACCCGAGTTTATTGTACGTTCACACACTTTCTCGCTTGCCAGGTTTTTTTTCATCGTATACGACGTTATATACCCTTCGAATATATGTGTAGAATATTGTCTATATACAGAAATTTATGATTGACCGCCGTTTAATGAATATCTAGGCGCGACGCGTCTTCAACCATTCGCCGGTTGTTCACAGTCCGACCACGTTGTTTAACTGAGTCCACAAAATGCTGCTGCCACTTAAGGGTCTAAAATTCAACGTATTCGTCCAATAAGGCGGCGCATTTAAAACGACGTATCGCTGTAACGAAAACGAAGACAAGGGTCAGAGCATACGCTTCGTTGAAGTGCAATAAAACGATTTGGTAGTTAAACAGAATATACGAATGAAAGAGGGAGAGCAATAGGTGCTAACATTTTGCGTTGAAACGCGGTCAATGAGAGTAAGTGAAATATAAACCATACGTTTTGACCGTATTCATTGTTGAACTTAGAGCTCTATTGAATATTAGGAGAATAACGTATAAGAAGAAAGAGCTAGATAGGACATTCGGGTTTCAGAATGAGTGTGAAGAGACCAACCATGCAAACATAGCGTTCTAAAAGCGTAGTGTCTCTCCTGGAGAAACCAGTCTTTGTAGTGTTTCCAAGTAAAATTCGTGTAAAATACCAAGTTATGTTATGTGAAACTGAAATAAGGCGTGGCTTTTTAATCGTATATATGGATATCCTTTTCATTTGCTCTCATGATGTGCTGCGACTGATTTCTTGTTTTTCTATTACCGTTTGTTATTTGTTTGTTGTATAAGAGTGAGTAAATGACCGTGGGTATGTATCTCTTTTAAAGTTAGTTAATTATGCGGGAACTTGTAACTGGCCGTTTTTATTTTTCTGCATTCGTTCTACATTTGTTGTGCGTCGTGGTCATTATCATTACCTATTTTTTGTTACTTTAGGGATTTTCTCATTTTCCTTCATTTATCATTAAGTTTTGGTTTTCGCTTAATTTCTTTCTCTCTTTATTCAAATCCATCGATTACTTTGTATATCAAGTATCTCTAACTGCAGCATGTTTAATATATGTATATATTATGTAACACGTTCTTTCTCTCTCTTTCGCCCTCTCTCCTTCATGATGAAGTCTAATTATTTCATTTACACAGTATACAATCCGTGTGAAGTATTTTGCTCTTTCTAGAAATCTCTTTGCTTAATCTTTAAAGAAAAATAAATAAATCGTCTATGCATATGCAGTGAAGAGGATTCCGATCCATGTTTTAATGATTTTAACGTGAATTAAATAATGTGAGAGAAACATTTATAGAGGATACGATGACATATATTCACTACTGCCTTTAGAGAGAAGCTGTATGTGTCATTCCAGTAATTTTAATCCCTAAATAATTGATTTAAAGACATTCGCCGCATATAATAGAATTAATAAAGAACTGATACGGTTATTAACGACACCTTATTGCACTCACAAAGCAATATTCAAAAAAGAGAAATCAAAGTAAGAACAACCACAAAATACGATTCACAAGCCGATGTCATGATTATCGTATGCTCCAAAGACCAACGGTATTCTTCTCTCGCCTGTTAGAAAATTTTATTACACGTAAATGCATATGGAACCATTCCATGCATTCTTGAACATTAATCACTGCGAACAAATATCTATTGGCAAGAAACAACGAAAACAATGAACAATGACATTAATAAAATTGGAGAAACCAAATCGAGAGCGTAGCATCAATAATATCAAAAGATATAAAAGTTAGCAAAGTTGCCTAAACCTTAATAACTATCATTAGCAATCAATAATAATCACAATTGTAACCATAAACAACAACAACAACGCAATAGGAATAGCATTCAATAACAACAACAACAACAACATCATTATAAAATATCAAAACCAGGGCAATAAGTAATACGAGGATTTCAAAGGTAATAACAATAAAAAGAAAAAAAAAAGAAAAACAGTAACAAATAGCGTAAAGTATCTTTACAAATAGCATCACATCGAGTTGAGCACAATTTAGATGCCAGCTATAGATAAAGATAAACTTCAACTTAAAGATGCATTTAACGACGGCGTGTACTGAACGCAGACTCCATAGCAAAAAGTTAAAGAAGATTGTAACGAAGTGAGACGGAATTGGCCATCGCAACCAAAAGCGATTTTAAACCAATTCGTTAAACATATCTGCACTCATTGAATACCATCGCTTATTGAATTGTGCTCTCTCTTGGCGACAGAGCAGATAACCAACAATGTCAGCAGTAGTAAAAACAATAAATACAACAAATAGGGAGAGAGATTGGAGAAGCGTATATTATTTCATTGAGCAAGAGAAAAAGAACTGGAGAGCTTGTGTGAGAGACATTGCTTTATTTCTATTTGAAACACGCCTGGTTTTTTTATAATTGAATAAACAGATCATTTAAGAGGCGGGCGACGACGCCAGTGACGACTACTGCGTTCCCAGCCAAGTCAATGATGCCATTCGTTATGCTGTTATTGTTATATTTGTTTGCATATTTCATCCATTCGCTTTATCCAGCGATTTATTTTTTAGTGGGATACGCTCTCATCTCGTCCAAATAATCTGGTTCAATTTCTCTCTCACTGATGCCCAGCCATATCTACACGCACCAATGTTTGTTCGTGATGTATTTGGAAGAGACGAAACTACCTCGTTTGTTCGTTGTTTCTTCTAATATTTTCTCATTCATTCGTTTGTTTCTGTTGAAATATTCTTCTTTATTCGTTATTTCTCTTGATCTGTTAATCGATTTGAACCATTCGTTATATACGCTGTGCTAAAAGCGCTGTACGTTTCTTTGGACCTTAAGGTGATTTTAGGTGTTGTTGTTGTAGTTGTTGTTATTTTTACCTCTGGTTTTTTCATTAAACTGAATAGCACGTGATTAAAGTACTGAACGAGAAGAATGAGATGAAAACATTTTTTCAATTGCTCGCCTCTTGACAGTCTTTTAGTTAAACTCTTTTAAACAGGTCTTTTTCTTTTAAACAAGGTTTTTCGAACACAATACAAAACACTGCTTTTGCCTTGCCCTTTTATCATTCTCAATCTCTCCTCTTTACGTCCTAACCGTCCTCTTTTAAAACAAGTTTGTCTGGCTGTTTGTCAGTCTGTATTCGCACGCAAATGAAGTGCGTTTGCATTTTCTTCCTCTTTTTTAATCGAACAAGAGCATAAAGTAACAACACCACCATAAAACCCAACCCTTGAGCGCATTAAATCGTTACTCAATGGTATCGAGATTCAATTCTTTTTCTTTAAATTTGTAATAAATATTTCGAGACAGGCAGACTCCATTATTTCCAACGAAGTTGCGGATGCAGAAGACGATCTTTGGTAGAATCAGTAGAATCAACTACTTTTAATAATTGTATTGAATTTTATTTTTAAATGTCTTTAAGTTACTTTTGTAAAATATTATTTGCTAAAATTCTAACCTATTTCAAAGATTTGTTGAAAAAATCATTGAATTTACCCTTTGGTTGGTGAATTTGCCAATACTCTCCCCGTGCCAAACATATTGGATTTACTTAATTCCATAATATTGGATTTACTTAATTTTATTAACCTCTAAAGACCTCCGTCCTTTCCACTTCTCGCTTTTTGCTCCACCCAAAAAAATTGAATTGTTTGCCAATTTCACTGAGGTAACAATAATTTATCTCTTCAAAATTTAACAATTTCAATCGTCGGTGTTAGCGCATTAAGTATATTGCAACGTTTATGTCATTGTTTTATTCATCCAACCACAAAGAAAAACACACTCGCCAAATTATTACTATTTTATCACTGTTCTCGACGATATTCGTTAAATTTTTTATATGAAGCTTGGCAAAAGCCCCAACGTCAAAATCCAGAAATGACAAAATTCTGAATTAATAACATGTTGCAGAGAATAGGTAGGCGATAATTATACTACGAGAGCTTGAAGTAATAATTTTGAAATAATTAATATTATAATAATATTAGAAAATATAACAATATAATAGTTAATAATATAATAATTTAGTTAACAATCCTTAAAATTTTTCGAGATATGGTTAGGGTCGGAATTTTATGATTTCATCACTCGTTTATTTATCGTTTTATTTATCGTTCGAAATTTTGTTGTTCTTGATTTTTTTCAACAAACATATTAAATTAAAAACTTTTTAATTTAAATTCTGAGCATTATTTAATTTATTGACTAGTTTTTTCTAGTATTAAAAACCTTTATTAAAAAACTTTTTGTTTTTAAAATAAACAAAGCGTGTGGTTTTAAAATTCTTAGAAATCTATTTACAAAATCAATAATAATTGTGGAAGGAATGAATAGAATTAATTGACCGCCCCTGAAATTTTGTGAAGTAATTAAAAATAATTAAAATGACTCGTTGTTAGGGGTTGACAATTTGAAAGGTTGATTGAAAAGTAGACATAAAAGCAGTTATTTAATATCAAGTATAATTCCGTTGGAAGAAAATCTTGAGGTAACATATGGTTTAAAAAATATGTATTTGTATGTAAAATATAAAATCAATCGGTCGACGACGAATAGACGGAAGCAGTGACTGACCCAACCTGTGAACGAACCAATAACCAAACCAGTGACCCAAGAAATCGGCGAAATAATGACCGAGCGATTGATCTACCTGTCAACCCCGTTATCAGCCGAGCTATTGGGTCAGCCAATTGACCCCAGCCAGGAGCCACACATAATAATGCAATTTAAACGAAGTTCAAAATTATGACAAGAACTGTAACGACTATAAAGTGGCCGACAACAAAAGCCAAACTAGTTATCATAACTAGTTATTTTGAAAGAAGGTTTCAATGCATTTTTCCAAACTGACAAACTTTCAAAATGACAAGCTGGCAAATGGATAAAATATCAACCGCTATTGCTGTCGCAGCTTTTCAATTCAACAATGCTTCTTCTTTTTCTTCTTCATATTAGACGACGTTTCAATGTTATTCACTATCGACTATTTTATTCCGTTATTGATTTAATTTCGTTCCAGTTGGTTTCATTTTTATTTCAATTTGTACTATTTTTGAATTTTATTTATTTTCTCTTTAAAATCTTCTGTCTTTTTCTTTTTCCTATCGCTTTACCAACAATTATCATCATCATTAGAACTATCATTAACCACATCGGCCATCAATTTTTAAAACTCTAACCGTTTAAGTCTATTCAAATACTGATAAAATTACAACAAATGCAAACACAAAAACGAAAGCAACAACAAAACCAACAGCGAAAAGAAACGTGGAAGAATATGGTCGATGTATGTAAATCGACAGCGCTATCATTGGTGTTCGACTGTTGTTGCTGTTTTTGTTGTTGTTGTTGTTTTTGTTGTTGCAACAGAAGCCACGTCTGACATTTAGTTCGATTTTATTAAAAAGACACAACGACAACTTTTTGACTTCGATTCAAATTACAATTAATTGAATTGACTGGTAGTTGTTGACAGGGTAGTTGTTATTGTTGTTGTTGTTGTTGTTATCAACTTTTAACGTAATTTTTGTTTAAAAATTTTCGACTTACATTCAGATTCCCAGTTGCCTCTTTTTGTTCCTAATCCTACCTCCTCCCCTCCCTCCCCACCACCACTATCAACCAGTCTACGAATTGACCCATCTTCTTTGTGTCTGAACCCTTAAGTGACCTCATACAGACACACACAAACAAAAACACAAACATACACACAAACACACATGCACAAATAAAACCACAAAAATACACTCGAAACACATGTAAACAATTACATTCATGCACACTCACGGACACACATACACTCCCTTACACAAGGACACACCTAGCAGTTGACAATTATCGACGGGCTGATTCGGGCGCAACCTTCGCTCGTTTGCTTTTCCGTTTGTGCATTCGGTTCAGTCTGTCAAGAAACGAGAAAGCTATTCACAAGTTACGAATTACTCGTTCATGTTAACGATGGCATACAGGCAGACAAAGATGCCTTCTTCCGAAGAACATTCTTTCAATTCAATTCAATTGCGTCCAACAAGAAACGAGCACACACAAAAACACCCCATCAAACAAATGTCAATTGTTTGTAACTATCATGAATAGTTGCTGATGGTTGTTGCTATTGTTGTTGTTTGTTGTTGTTTCTGTTTATTATAGCCAATCAACTAATTACAGATTGTTAAACATCAACCATTCAACTGACCGTTTTGACCATTTAATCGTGCATCGCAAGAGGATTACGAACAATCCATAGAGAGACATTACAGACAGGGAGACAGACAATGAATGACACAATTTTGAAAAAAGCTATAATTTTGTCATGTCGAGATGCCGGCATCAGGGATTTGCATTGCAGTCATCAGACCAAAGGATTCTTTAGTTTTATAGAAAATCAAATTAAATAGCATCGTATCGTTTCGTATCGATAGGATGGTAGACTGCTTCTCGTTAGCTCTAAGCGAGGTGGAAACATAGTGACGTTGAGAATGAAACGAATCCTTAGAACATTCAACATAAAATGAAGTAAATGCTTTATTCCATGGAATTGACATATGATATCACTGACAGCACTGACAACATGATGCATGAATACTGCTCATCCGAACCAAACTGAAGAGCTAGTTTACGTTCCACAACTGTTGGAGTAATTTTTGATTAACTGCTGAAGACAATTGGAAAATACTGAAAGAGCCTTGAGAAGAAAAGAGACAAAAATTAATTATTAATTAAGTAATAATTTTTTTCAAATCATACGTTTTTAATTATATTTTTTATTAACTGCGAATGTTTATCTCATTAAAACATAAAAGTAAACTAATACTTCATATAGCATATTTAACAACTATTTGAATAACTAGAAAATTTGAATAAAGTAATAATTTTAGAAAAATTAATGAATATCGCAAAACTTGACAGCAAGCACTATTGTATATGAGTGTGTGAGAAAGAGAGAGAAAGAAAGAGAAAGAAACGAATATGATGGCTTAACATGTTTCAACAAAAGTAAACGCTATTGAATAAGTAATGTAATGCATTACGATTGTGTCTACGGATTTACGGTCAGATCTTCAATACTCCAGCTCATACCGAGCCAATTAACACCTTTTTGGTCAAGACAACGAACGTTCAAAAATTTATGAGAATCTAGTTAAGGCACGCGAAAGCGTGTAAATCGCGTACACACACGCACGCACACGTAATCGCGTGCGCACACACAGTTACACGCGTATATGCACATATTTGTAATTTTGTGCCGATGCAACGCTACAAAGTGCCAATGGCTTTAACTAGCAAAATATAAATCGCTGCTTGTGATCGTTGGCTGTTGTTGTTATCGTTGTTTGCTCATGCTCGCCGCCAAAAGTTGGCGCTAACGAGCTAATACAACCAATTTTGTTTGCGAATTGACGAGAAAATAAATAGTCTTGAACAATAATAATAAACGGTGCACAAAAGGAAATTAATTCTTAGCAAAACTAATACAAACATTGTTATAAAAATCGATATCAATAGAAAAATTTTATGGCGAGAAATTTTTGTATGAAATTTTATGTAAAAGCTTTAAATTCTTTTAACAATATCTCGATCGATTTTTAAGCCAAAAATTCATAAAAAGAAATTAGATAGAAAATGCAAACGAGAGAATGAATAAAAATAGGTTTGTTTGAATGAAGCGAAAACTGAAATCGAGATCGTCACAAATCTCCGAAATGAGCTCCTAGAATGAGACAAGTTTTTGATTTCTATAAAAATAATTATCGTCAAAAATTTCGGCTTAAATCGCGAAAAATACTATAGAAAAATGAAAGCCTTTGGGAAACTTTTTCATACAGAAAATACGATAAATGTAAGGAATTTGGCAAATCAAAATACATTGACTTGCTTCTTCGTAAAGAAATTGTAACGCTTTTTAATTAATGTATTTCTTTTTTTCACTCTCTCTCTCTCTCTCCCTCTCTCTCCATCAAAAACGGGTGTTCTGTTAATTTTCTGTTTGGTGTTAGATAACAACAACAACTATTGGTGTAATAGCTATCACATTTGTTGCCAAACTCATTTGCAATCAGTTGCACATTATTCTGTCATGTTACGATGTCTGATTGCTACGATACAATAAACATTAGTTTATTGTTGATTAAAGTAAATTCAACATTATTTGAAAAGAGCTAGAGGAGGAGAAAGAAATCGTGAAGAGACATGAAATGAGTTGATGAAGTGAAAGCATTTCATAAAGAAAATATTGTCAAGTGATTATTTTAAATGTATGAGAATTACAAGTAGTCTTTATTAAATGATTCGTAAGAATGTCTTAGAAAGTGCCTTAGAAAGTGATCGTGAAAGACATTGATTCAATTTGAACGAAAAATTTATTAATATTTTTTCTCATCAAGCAAGAAATTCAATACAATATCAATTCATTTTATATAAGGTGCATATAGTAAACTACTCAGAATAGGGTGTGAAACAACAGTGAATAAATAAAACGAATTTATTCTGGATATTCAAAAACTCCAACATTTATTTTTGCTTCTAGTAATTCGATTTAAATGCACGATTTCCCTTCTTTTTATCGATTTGATAAAATGCATTCTTTTACGCAAGGACCAACCCTTGAAGAGACTGATTTCAACAATGAATTCAATATTCAGGAAACCATTTAATTAATCATATCCTCGAAGTTGTTTGGAAAATTCTATTCCGAATTTAAAAATTTGCATTTAAGATTAAAGAGAAAGATTTAAGTTAATCCCAATTTAAGATTAAAAATAAGAAGAAGAAGAAAGAGATAAAGAAAGGCTTAATGCATTAATTTTTCACACTAATTTAATCTTTCCTGTTTTACTTTGCTTTGAATATTTTCTTAGTCTTTCCCTTTTTTTGGGTGGGTGAGTGTTAGGATGATGTGTGGTGGAGGGGAGAAGCTTACTTTAAAGTGTGACTATAAAATGACAACCCTGACGGACAGGAGCATCAACAACAACAACAACAACAACAACAACAAACTGTCAACAATGCCTTCAGCAGAAAATATTAAGTGGAAAAACGCATTCAACACTCGAACAATCAAAGAATCGAAGAATCAAACAATCGAATAGGTTTGAGTAAATTCAATGCGTTCGTCAATCGACGCGAATCTAATGCCATTGACAAGCGTTACATTTCCTTGTCCGTCCATTTATCTGCCCGTCTATCCGACCTTTCAAATAAACACTCGTTTTACTCTTCTTCTTCTTCTACTTCATCACATCTACTTACCTTCATGTATACGATCACAGCCTAATCGACCGACCCACCAACCATTCCAACCCTTCTATCCTTCTAACCATCTCTCTGTCCGTCCGTCCGCTTCATCGAATTCCATTTACGTTTCATTGTCGTCCGTCTGTACAGATTTTCCTTCATTCTGTTGTTGTTCATAATGGTTTTTGTTGTTATTGTTGTTAATGTGTTGTTGGTCGCGGTGTTTGTTGCTGATCGTCCATTTAATTCGCACTTCGTTTACTCGCGCGAAATGTTGCTCATGCGCGATCGCATGCAACTCGATCGTTTGCGTTCGCGTTCGTATTCGCGTTGATTAAATCTTTCAACGTGCCACGACAACGAGATACTTTGTTAGCATAAATTGCCAACAACATCAACAGAAGTAGCAACATCACCACTAGAAACGGCAGCAACAGCAGCTGCTTCTAATTCAGCCAATGATTTGCCCGGGCTGCTTCTGGTGGTGTCGAATGTGGTTCGGTCTTTGCCACCGGGTGAATCTACTGACAATTGTCGTCGTGATGAAGTTGAATGTTGTTGCTCATATTGTTGTTGTTGACGTTGCGCATGCGTTGCCATAAACGCGCATGTTACGTTAATTGGATTGGACGGATGCTTACTCGCTCGTTTGCTTGCTTATGGTTCTAACTTGACAGCTGGTAATTGTTGCTGTTGTTGTTGTTGTTGTTATTGTTGTTGCTTCTTTCTATTTGCAAAACTATTTTTAACTTTCGCCATTTTTATATGTATTTTTACTGTTTGTATTAAACTGTTTTGGAGCAAGTGAACAATTTTAAATAGAAGCCGACGACGATAACGAACAAGAAGAAGAAGACGAAGGAGAGGAAAAGACTCTTAGAGGACTTGAATGGCATGACGTGAGCTTGCATTTCAGCATTAATTTGTTCAAAGTGTGGAAAATCACGTTATGCTGACCGGCCTGTCTCTGCTTCTTGCTGACGAAAAACGCTCAAATCGAATAGACGAAGCTGTCGACTGACAGTTGTCCATGTTGTAGACATTGTTGTTGTTGTTTTCATTGCTATTGTTGTGATTATTGTTCTTATCGCAATGATAGAAAAAGAAAAACGGGAGAAAAGGTGGCAACATTATTATTATTTTCAATATTATTTTTAATGGTTTTACTGAAGATACTGACTGAAGATATGACAACAACAACAACGAGAACAAAAACTCTAATTGGCTCTAATTCGATTTTTTTCTCACTCTTTTGAAATCGTTTGGCTTGCCCTGACTTGCTCGTCCTGGCTTTCCCATGAATCAAATTTCCATTCAAATCGTTTCAAATCCTTACTATCGTTTAGTTTTAGCAATTGCTAGCACTCCTTGGTTATGCCGTTTTTTTTGGTCGCTGCCATAGTTTTTGTTGTTTTTGTTGTTGTTTATATTGATGGCGATTTTGCTAATTCTCGCACAACACGATTTGTTTGCAACAGATTTATTTATCGTGAGAGCGAGATCTTTTCATTGCGATTAGACAGATCCTCTGCTTTTTTCTTTCTCTTTCGTACACTGTAAAAATACACTGTATGCAATAAAAATGAATGGAAAATAAAATAGATTAACTTTTAACTGAATTAGATTTTGGATTAATGAGAAAAATTGATATCAATCAGTACGCATACATATTGGTAAATATTGATAACCAAATAAAATAAATATTGAATTCGCAATTAGTCGAAGGTCACACATGACACACTCTGTGGCTATCAGTGATATTTCTAAGAGGTGGTTGCCATAAGTAAATATGAAAGGAATAAATTCGGAATTTCTCAAAACTTTAATCAATTAGTTTCTCTTTTCATGACGTGTTATATATTTCCGAAGCAGAATTCAATAAAAAGATCTGGGAAAAATCAATCTTCATCACTAAATAATTTGTACAAAAATTAACTGAATCGCTATCAAATGATGGTTATCAAAACATCGAAGATTTTGAAACATAAAACAATAAAAAATAAAATAAATAACAATAGAGTAAATAAAAGAATAAAGAATAAAGATTTTGAAATATAAAACCCAAAGACATGACTTATACTAAGAAACTGCAAACAACTAATTCTGATAATGAACTGAATTCTGAACTGCCTGTCTGCCGTTTTTGAATACTAGGCAAAATTCTAGAAAACCCTCCAAAACGCGCGCCTTATCGACACAATTGTTTGTTATAAAAAAGAAAAGTTTAGCAACTAGATGTTAAAACTTAATTAAAACAAAATTTCAAATTTCTACGTCTCATCGAGATAAATACAAGTATACACGGACGTCATGATGAGAATGTTCAAAATCGTTTCGGGAATAGTCAAAATATCTTCTTTTGGGTCTCGAAAATGTTCTTGGAGATGTAAAATTATACGGGTTTATTTCCAATCAAATTTCTTATAAAATCAATGCAATTTTTTATTCTTTGTGTAACAAACGAATTGATGTTGTTTTCATTTGGTGTGACAGCAACAGCAATAACAATCACAACAACAGAACCAACAACAACAAAAAATACAAAACATTATAGTTTAGCAAACTCATCCACACTTTTTATTATTATCGTATACATTGCAGTTGTTATTAGTGTTGTTGTTGTTGTTGTTATTGTTGTTGCGATTGTTTATTCGCTTTGCTTGGCGCTATTGCTGCTTTCTTCCTTCATTGTTTGTCTTTTGGATTTTATTTAGTTTTATTTCGTTTTGTTTTTGGTTTTTGCTTTGCGATAGTTGGTAGTTTTTCAATTTTAATTGGCAGCATTGTCGGCAACACCCGATCTCGGAAAGCTTGTTCAATTCTCTCTCCTTCGATTGTCCGATGCTGTTTAGTTTGCTGTTGTCTTTTGTACAACATTCACGAATTGCTCCCGTTTTCCTTCCGGCTTGAAAGATGTTGTAATTGTTGTTGTTGTTGCCGCTGATGGTGTCGCTGTTATTGTTCCGAGATGATACTGCTGTTTAACGAATAAAGACGATGAGACAGTGTTGGCTATGCTACGATACTGTTATTGCTAATCCTCTAGTGTTGATTGCTAACACTGCCATTGCCAACAACAACAAACCACCGCAGCAGCAGTTGCTTTTGTTGCGCGCGAATTGACTTTGTTTCGGTTGCCGTCCATTATTTTCGTTGTTACAAAATGTTTGATGATATCTCGCGTTTCATAGATTTAATTTTTTTTTATTATTTCATTTTTCTTTATTTATTTTTTATATATTTATTTATTTTAGAGAAAGAAAATGCCTCTGCTTTCTTGACGTGACGGCATTCAAAAAAACATTCAGAAAATACTTTTTTTTTCGTTTTTTTCGTATCTTTCTAACTGCACCGTACTGGAAACTATTCCGAAATCAGTTCTTTGAGGATCTAATGCTGCCGGATTTTGTTCAAAATTTATCGGAAGGTTTAATTTTCTTCGTAAAGCGATAATATTTATGTCGGTCATTCACGACGCCGTTAAAGGTGTCAAAGGGAGGCTCGCCCCAATGCATTTTCAAACACTTTGTAAATTCGTTTCATCAATTCTTTTCGAATTCTATTTGGTGTCTAAAACTTTTTCTTGCGGTAACGTCACAGATTGTTAAAGTAATCGATTAATCAATCGCTTATCTTCTTCTTCTCCTCATTCACCATCATCGAGTAATAAATTGCAGCGTAAGGAGCAATAACAACATCAGTATTAACGTCAACAACTGCAACAACCAGCTATCCAAGAAGAAGATAAGAAAGATGAAAATATATCTGCAACAACATCAGCAATAACAATAAACGAAAGTGGGCGAAAATTTATGCTCAATTTGTTAAACATTATCAAATTGGAAATTCTCCATAAACAACAACAACAACAACAACAACACCACACTATTCAACCATCTGGCTTTATCTGGCAAGATCTTTTATGTTTCTCTATCTCTCTTTCTCACATCTATCTATTTCATCGTTAGCGTGTCACTCTTGAATGCTTTGCTATTCGATCCAAACCACCCAAACGAACACACATTTTCTTCAATTCGAACAATGCTCGACGAAGGAATGAACCAGAGAATGGAAGCGTTTGAGTAGTTTTCGAAACTGGTATCGTTGGCGTTTCAGCGCTCTGAAGCTGTTTATCATCCACCAAAACTCCTATCGCTTCGGTTTCTTCTTAAGAATTTCTAACTGATATAGAAGGAATATGTTTTTTCTGGCCTTCTGGAAATATTTCGGAACAACTTCAGGTTAAAAGTTCATTAGATGAGCGTCATCAAGATAATTATTAATAGATAAAAACCGTGGAAATTAATACAAGTCGTGTACGAAGAACAAAATTATAAAGGAAAATGTTGTGAAATTCAATCATTTACAATTACTTGTACTATTTAATTGGTTTTAATTTGATTATTGACGAGACGGACATATTTAAAATCGGAAATATTTTGCCTTTCGGGCGTGGGTTAAAATAATTCAATTAATTCAATAAAGAAATTAAAATTATTATTTTCAACACATAAAAAAGCTTCGGTTGCATCCTGTTTATCGGCACTCGTGTCTGATTCAAACTTCGTTTCACCTTTCTTAATACAATTAAGAAAGCCCTGGAGGTTCTAAATGTTAGATTAATTTCCACAAAAATTGAAACTTCGAAAATTTCTACAAAGTTTGAAGTGCACAAATATTTAGCCGATACACGAACCATAAGGTAGGAAAAACCGAGGTTACGAACCTCGACTAACACAGAGTTTCCTAAAGTGCATTCCATCGTGAAGGAATTGCTCGAACCAGAGGTAACGATATAGGACACCACTACTATATAGGATTGCATCAAAAAGCCCGTACACCTCGCTGTGGACATTGGACATAGCAGAAGGTATGTGCATCAAATCAACCGGAGAATCTAAGTCCATAAATAATCTGGGAAAATTAGAATTTTCCTTAGTGCTTAGTGCTTATTCTAGCTTTTCACAATCATGGCGCATGCTTTTATATTTTTCCTAAGTATTTATTGAAAAACGTATTAAAGAGTCGACTTGCAAAATATTTGGTAAGCAAATTCCTTTTAGCAAATACTTAGAGTATTTGCAATGTAAGCTCCTGCAAAGGCAATAAAATTTTAAAAACTCGATTTTTGCTTTATTTTTATTCAGATTTCGTATATATTATATTTTTATTTCCTTCACTGTTAATTTACTTTCGAAATTCAAAATGCTATTTTTTGTTGAGTATTACTAAAATGTACAGACATTAATTTAATTATTTTTCATTAGTTAATTAATTAATTAATTATATTTTTATTTATACGTAATATGTTACTATATATATATATATATCTTAATAAAGTTTTACCAGCTTAAATTGTATTATTTTATTGTTGTAGTTTGTTTTTGTAATTTTATATATTTTTAAAAATTAAATTATAATAAAATTTAATTAATAATAAATAATTATTGTAGTTTGATGATCAAAGATTATTAAATACTTTAGGTTTAATTTGAAATAATTTATTAAAATTTACAATTTTCACATTGATCTCAACCACGCCCGTCGTTCAACGTCTCTTCACTTTTTCTATTGGTTTCTTTCTCTTGCTTTTGATGAATATCCAATTTCCGAATTTTAATTTTTTCCTGTTTACGGTTTTATTTTGGTTAATTATTTATTTGTTATGGATTGGTTTATTGATTTGCTTGGTGAAGCTAAAGTTTGTGTTGTTTTTTTTTTTGCGTTTGCGACAAGATATTTTTATTTGTTTTTATACCTTTTTTGTTTTCGTTTAATCATTATAAAATTTCAACAGCAATATTCTGTATGAGCACACGTGCGTGTGCATACGGATGTGTGCGAGTCTACAAAACTGTAAATTCTTGAAAATTCAATTATTTTAATTTTATGAAAGAGTTTTCAGAAATAGCTTCTTAAGATTGTAGTCATAGAATCTGAAAGATTTGAAAATTAATCAAGTAATCACATTCGGACAAAAAATGAAAGATGATTATTATCATGAATCATAATAAGAATTTGATTTCTTTATTGTTAAAACCTTTTACGAGAATTCTCTTTTTCGTTAAATTGGGAAAACTTTCTGGTAATTTATTATTCGATTATTATTATTGAAGAGATAAAGATATTTGTTGACAATATCGTTTGTGTATTTGTATGAGTCTGGCATTGTAAATGTATCGTATTTTATATTATTCTATACGCATCGTATATTTTTAAATAATTGGTTGTTAAGTGTGGATGAGTTTGCGTGAGTGTGTTTGACTTTGGAGGTGTTCGTGTGTTAAGTTTTTAATTTATGCATGCATTAATAAACTGTTATACATTTATACAATTTCGTTTAATATTTTAATATACTTTTTTAATTGTACACAAATTTATTTTTCTTCATTATTGAACGTTTTCTTTGAAATAATTCTTTATACAAAACTTAATTGATTCTTTTCTTTCCTTGTTTCGAACTTCTTTTATTTCGGTTTTTAAAGTGTTTGGAATTACTTCAAAATTGAAAATCTAGAAAACTTCGAAAAAAGTGACATTATAAAAAATGAATGACATTGATGTAGAAATAAATGACACGGAATAAATAACCGTAAATCTTACTCATATTAAGTACTACTAACACATACACACACGCACACACATACACACAAATATACATACATACACGTATCGTTAAACTTTTTCCTTTCATAAATGTGTCCTTCTATTAGCCTTTTGTAATCCGTAACAGATTAGGAAGCTACTTCCGACCGTGCAAAAACTAAACTCAATCAACTCAGGCTGTTATTTTCTTACAATAATCATGAGTGAAACATACATGAAATTTCATAATTGTCTACATAACGATCCTTCCAAATGGCCAACGATTTAATTGACATGTTATTAAATGTGAGAAAAGAAACCCTCGTAGGCGTTTAACAAAGAGCAGAATTGTTATTCCCAGATAAGTAAAAAAATCAAGATACGAAAAAAATAACATCGTCGAAATTCCGTTTACACACAGACATTATTTTCAATGAAATCGAAAAATTCGTAACACATGAAAAAATTAAATGAATTCAAATAAGTAATTGAACCTTCAGTAAAGCAACGATTAAATAAATTCACATAATTTTCTGTAAGATAGATTTTCTTATTCTCGTTGCTCTCGTACAACAACAAAAGCAACCAAAATAGCAGCAAAATTAATAAAGGGAACAATACGTACTACCAAGACTAATTTTTAGGGTATAATTTTTGAATTTTCTTAAAGTGCGAAGAATAGTTTTCAACGCGATTCGCCAGAGTCAATAACTTTGCCAATAGCTGTTCTCATTACGTCTGGGAAACTATTTACGATTTCCCCGGAATATCTTTTCAAGGAAAAATTTAAAAATTCATTATGATTATACTTGTCAACAAAATATATAAAAAGATAAAATGGTTTCAGCAATGAAGAAATAATAGAATATCCTATTACACTGCTATTCTGCTATTCCTGTTGTTGTTGTTGTTGCAATGAAAGTGACCGCTGAGATTATCCAACTAAAAATTTATGTTAATTGTTTATGAGTTTCGACAAACTTTCGAAACTAAAACTAAAAATGTATGCTTTCTTATTTTGATTTCTTGTATTCTTCTAAACAGTTATTATTATTTTTAAATTAATATAATTGTAATTAATGTTATTAGCGTAACTTTAGGATAAACATTAACAATAATTTATATATATTTATGTATATATTTTACATTAAATTTTTTTTAAATGTGAAATATTTTATTTGGTTTCTTATAAATGTTTTTATTAATTTTGTTTTGAGTTGACGTTGAATTAGCGAACATTTACATATATTGAGCTAGATCACTTTAGTGCCAAAGCAACCATAATTTTTTTCCTTTTGCTTTTATTTTTGTTTTTGTTTTTAATTAATACCCGTATTTCGTTTATGATCGCCCGCTTCATGTAAGTTATTCAATACATTTGTTGTTGTTGTTGCTTTGTTTCTATCGTTGGCTCAGTTGACCGGCAACTGCGTCCAAAGTTGTTGACGATTAAAATACATTTGTTTACGAGCGTTCTTTTTTTGCTTTTTTTGCAAAAATTCCAAAAGTTATTTTTACCGGAAGCGAAGGAGGCAGATTTTTTTCCATTAATCTTTTATGTTGTATGACATTCGGACACCAAGAAACCGAAAAAAGAAAATTTTAAACAAACTTACGTTTAAGGATAAGATTATATTATTTTTCAAAAGATGTGCAAAAGCAAAAAGCGATTTAAAAATTTCATAGAACATTTTTGGAGAGGTTATTTTTACGATTTTGGAAACATCATTCCAAAATTCTCAAAAGCAAAATATCTAAAACAATGGAATTTTAGGATATTCTGGTAAAACAAACTTATTTATACAAGTTCGTTTAAAACAAGAGGAAACAAACTACAAAACTCATATACCATACGACCGTAATATAGATTTTAGGTCTAATAATCAGTGGGCGGAACACACTAATTTTTATACTGAATCTCCCATTTCTTGGTTAATTTATATAAATCTAGTTTTTGTTTCACCAGACGCGGACAACATCCATGCCTTGTTTCATGTCAATATCTTTCTCCGTTTGGATTTAATCGTAATTCCCACAGACAGACAGACAGACTCAGGTGATTCTGGGCAAAAATATGTGTCTTGCAATGCGGAAGAAGCATGTTAGGGTTTGTTTTAAAATATCTTAAAAAAGCTTATGCAAAGGATGAATAAATAAATGGGTTAAATAAGACTAACTTAGATAATTACTTTTTCTTAATTAATTTCAAAGTAAATTTCATTCTGATTATATTTTTTTAGATCAAATTTGCATTTTTTTCATGTTAGAATAGAAATTTTTGATTCTAACAAATCTGTGCACTCGATGGACCGGCCATCTTTTACGCTTTCTTTCTGGCACCTCACTTTTCTAAACTCTTAACAATTCTATTTAATTTACACATTTTTTTTACTTGCTTACCACCAATTCATTGGCGGTGATCTAAGTCCATGAATGTTCAAATTATAATGTTTAGATGAATTAAAATTGTTGTGTTTTCACTGAAGGCGTTACAATTTATGTGAATGATATACGACAAATACGTTGAATTTAACTAAGAAAATAATTTAATGTTATCCATTTGACCAACACGAGTACAAAACTGGCGATTCTGCTTAGCCAAACAATAAATATTAGATCCGGTCAAACCTTCGCCATGTCATCCACACACCCAACCGCCACTTTTTGTGTCCGTTGAAGTTCTTTGAGGTAGATAGACCCGTCGATATCCAATGGAATTTTATAATAATTTCCAAACAGTCTTTCAGAATTTGTTCAAGGAAAAAATATTCTTCTCAATTGATTTTATTAACTCTACTGGATTGTGAAAAATGCTCAAGAGCGGGTTTTTATTACAGCAAATTTTTATTATAAAACCTAATCAACACAATATTTAAATGAAAAAAAATTGTTTGGCATAAAAATTATAAATTTATCTTTAAATTGAAAATAAAAAAAATCGGTTTTATCCGACAGATGGACTTAGATCACTTCTAAAATGAATATGGTTATGTACATTAAGATTGAAAAAAAGCCGAAACGATTGTTTGTTTTTGTTTTTCTTTTTCTTCATTACTACTAATATATTGGTGGAGAAAACTGAATTAAAAGAATTTGTATACAGTTTTGATTTTTTATATATATACACACATTTGTACACACTCTTATGCAAACAAACACACACAGACAACGGATTCGAAATACAGAGCAATTTTATCATAGGCGTTGTTGTTGTTGTTGTTGTTGTTGTTGCTGTTGTATAATAGCTATTAGTAATAATAGTAGTAGACAAATTCATGAAGTATTTAATATACATAATTCTGGGTAAATTATCGTCTATATTTCTTCATCGCTATCCTTAAATTCTCCTCCTTCTTCTCCCTAAAAACTAATTCCTATTTTTAAATATTTCCTTAAAACTAACTTTATTTTACAAACGTTTTTTTCATATTTAGTTTTGTTTTCTTGGGGATGTTTGCATGGCCGTGTGTGCGTTGTCGATGTTTGTGTACTGTTGTGAGCACGGACCTTACTCATTTTTTACATTTATGATTATTATTATAATTATTACTGTTATTAGTTAATATAATTATTATGATTTTATTTGTTGAAGATACTTGAAGAAATGTTGGAAGAAATTTTAAGTTCATTCAAAAACTATGAGCTAAAAAAATTTTAAATGTGTGAAATATTTCTATTTCTCTTTTAAGTATTTATAAGTTGTCAAAGCCGTCCGTCCGTCCGTTCGTCCGTTCCTGGATTAGATTATGAATTATTTTTCTATAAGCGTATTTTTTTCAGTAAATAAACTCTCAAAATTGAAAAACTTGAGCGTATATAATAAATAAAATGACAGAAGTATAATGAAAATATATGAAATATTGAAATAATGAAAATATATACAAAATTAAAAAAGTGGCAATTGACGTTCTGTATTTTAGAGAAAAGATAACAAACAAATTTTGTCAAATTTCAATTAATTGTGTAAATACAGAAAAATAAGAATGAAAAGATTTTCATTTTTGCTCCTTTAAATGATCGGAAAGCTAGCAAAAATTTGTACCCTTTGCTAGCAAAAATTTGTACCCTTTGCTAGCAAAAATTTGTACCCTTTGCTAGCAAAAACGTGTACCCTTTGCTAGATTTCTATATTCTGTTTTTCCCCTCCCCCACTCTATCTTTCTTCCGTGACCGAATGATAGAATGACAATACACTTTTGAAAGTACTTCTCTCAGTGCTTGCCGGATATTAGGAAAATTAGTCTCCAATTCATCTTCAGTTTGCGTCTGTATTAAACTTGACAATAGCCTGAGGACGAATTCACTCCAACAATTTATTATAAAATGCAATGCATATTATTATTTGAAAATATTCCACTACTTCGATATTACGGACCATAACATTTTCATATTATAAAGCTTTTGCTTCCACCAACAAAGGTGGAGAATACGAGAGAAAGAGAGAGAGATAGATAGAGAGAGAGGGCAGGATGAGTTCAGTAATAGTTGACAATTGACAATTCTTTGTCAAAAGAACTCAAAGAACTCTTATCTATTTCTATGAATGATATTAATTTATTATTTGTGTTCCTCATAAAATAAAAAATCAGAATAAATTTCTTTGTTTTCTTGAAATCGCAGTGTTTTGTATTTTGTTTTTTGCTGTTGGATTTTTTTTCATCGTTTCTTACTAAATCTAATGAACTATTTCTACACAAAAATTATTTAAGTTTTAAGTTTCTTCTAATATCATATATAATTAAATATTAATTTGTATAAAAATAATAAAAATAATTTTAATGATAAATTACAAGGAGCGCTAGTTTTTGACAAGGATGTCACGACTGTCGCCAGCAGAGCAGAGCAGAACACTCTCTGTACATTTCCTTTCTCTTTCTCTGTGTACTCTTTTCTTTTTTTCTCCTCTTCATAGCAATTTAAGAATGATTGTGTTTCACTTCCATTTCCACCCGTTTTACTTTCATTATTTTACTCTCTCCTTCTCTCTGTATCTCTCCCTTTTTCTCGCTCTGCCGACGTCAGCGGAAGTGCTCAACTAATGAAGGGAAATATTTCTTCTAATTTTCCTGCATACAAACTATTCTTTGCATTATTTTTTTATATTATTTACATAATTTGTTTTAAAAATTTATTTCCAATGTACTCACATTTCCCCTCCTTTAACAGTTTTAGGTATTTGTGATCTTTCCGTTCCTTTCAATTTTACAATTTATTAAAAAAATCGTTCTATAGATTCTTTCTATAGATCTTATTCTTGTTTTCTTTCACTTCTTCAATTCACTTCAAATTTCAGTTCCTTCTTCTCGTTCAACAATAAATGCAAAATAAAAAACAGAAAAAAAAAAAAAAAAAAAAAAAAAATATATATATATATATATATATATATATATATATATATATATATATATATATATATATATATATATATATATATATATATATATATATATATATATATATATATATATATATATATATATATATATATATATATATATATATATATATATATATATATATATATATATATATATATATATATATATATATATATATATATATATATATATATATATATATATATATATATATATATATATATATATATATATATATATATATATATATATATATATATATATATATATATATATATATATATATATATATATATATATATATATATATATATATATATATATATATATATATATATATATATATATATATATATATATATATATATATATATATATATATATATATATATATAGTATATATATATATATATATATATATATATATATATATATATATAATATATATATATATATATATATATATATATATATATATATATATATATATATATATATATATATATATATATATATATATATATATATATATATATATAATATATATATATATATATATATATATATATATATATATATATATATATATATATATATATATATATATATATATATATATATATATATATATATATATATAATATATATATATATATATATATATATATATATATATATATATATATATATATATATATATATATATATATATATATATATATATATATATATATATATATATATATAATATATATATATATATATATATATATATATATATATATATATATATGATATATATATATATATATTATATATATATATATATATATATATATATATATATATATATATATATATATATATATATATATATATAATATATATATATATATATATATATATATATATATATATATATATATATATATATATATATATATATATATATATATATATATATATATATATATTATATATATATATATATATATATATATATATATTATATATATATATATATATATATATATATATATATATATATATATATATATATATATATATATATATATATATATATATATATATATATATATATATATATATATATATATATATATATATATAATATATATAGTATATATATATATATATATATATATATATATATATATATATATATATATATATATAATATAGTATATATATATATATATATATATATATATATATATATATATATATATATATATATATATTATATATATATATATATATATATATATATATAATATATATATATATATATATATATATATATATATATATATAATATATATATATATATATATTATATATATATATATATATATATATATATATATATATATATATATATATATATATATATATATATATATATATATATATATATATATATTATATATATATATATATATATATATATATATATATATATATATATATATATATATATATATATATATATATATATATATATATATATATATATATATATATATATATATATATATATATATATATATATATATATATATATATATATATATATATATATATATATATATATATATATATATATATATATATATATATATATATATATATATATATATATATATATATATATATATATATATATATATATATATATATATATATATATATATATATATATATATATATATATATATATATATATATATATATATATATATATATATATATATATATATATATATATATATATAATATATATATATATATATATATATATATATATATATATATATATATATAT